>CAUYRH010012016.1:0-27535 GCA_963574655.1 Perodicticus potto | reverse complement strand
TTTGGATTTCCTTTTGGTTATTTTCCACTTTATCAGCAGTTTCCTTCATTGTTTCCATCATTTCCTTCATTGTTTTCATCATCTGTATTCTAAATTCCCTTTCTGTCATTTCTAACATTTCTTTATAGGTGGAATCCTCTTGCAGTAGCTACTTCATGGTCCCTTGGGGGGGGTTGCTCTGGACTGGTTTTTCATGATGCCAGGAGTTTTCTGCTGATTCTTCCTCACGAGTGATTTCTTTTATCTGTTTCCTTGCCCTAATTTTCCTTTCACTTCCTCTTGATCTTTAAGTTGCTGTGCCTCTGAACTAGGGTTTCTTTCTTTTTTTTTTGGAGACAGAGCCTCAAGCTGTAACCCTGGTTAGAGTGCTGTGGCATCACAGCTCACAGCAACCTCCAATTCCTGGACTCGAGCAAGTCTCCTGCCTCTGCCTCCCAAGTAGCTGGGATTACAGGCGCCGGCCATAACGCCTGGCCATTTTTTTGGTTGCAGCCATCATTGTTGTTTGGTGGGCCTGGGCTGGATTCCAACCCACCAGCTCAGGTGTATGTGGCTGGTGCCTTAGCCCGTTGAGCCACAGGCGCTGAGCCTGGACTAGGGTTTCAATGAGTCATTTTGGTACAGGACCAGAAGGATGAGAAGATTGACGAGCAAGAAAGGGAAAAAAGAACCAAAAAAAGAGAAAAATAAAAGAAAGGAAAAGGGATAGGTAAAAGGGAATATTGACGAAAAGAAGAGAGGCACAGAAAGAGGGCGACAAGAGCAATATAGGTGTACAGTGGGGTACTTTGACCCAACCTTAAAAACCCCCAGCCTCTGGGGGTGCTGGGTTGGGTGGTTTCCTTGAGGTCAGCAGCTCTTTGCTAGCCTGTTCAGACACAGTACCCCACCTCCGCCAAGTAGAGAGGAAAGACACAAATGCTATAAATCAAACCAAAACAAACAAACAGAAAAGTTTGTGGGATAAAATTGGGGGAAAAACCAAATAATAGGGATAGAAACACTAGCAAAAATGAAGTTCTAATTGTTGGGAAAGGCAACAATGGGAAATTGTATTTAAACTAGAAAAATAAAGAAAGAAAAATCTATAGGGAAAATGTTGAAATAAAAACAAACCAACAAACAAGAAAACAGCAAAAAAGCAAAAAACAAAACCAAAAACAAAGCAGTATATATATCTTGCTGGATATTGTCTGGGCAACAGGTGATCTTCTCGAGTATAAGATGTTAATCACAGTGCTGATACAGCTGTACGAGATGGAGACTGGAGGCTCTGCTGACTTCTCAAACCCCACAGGGAGGACAGCTTAAATCTCTCCTCAGCCCACTTAAAAGGCACTTTAAATTGCTGATCTTGGCTAAGCAGAAGCTTTCCCAGAAAAGCACTTGTCACTGGGATCACTCCTGAAGTGGCTATCCACTTACCCAGTGTGCCAAAACCTTTCTCACTCTATGCCCCTGAGGGCCAAGGCTGCAAGACATCTCAGTCCCTGCCTTTAGGCTGCTCAGTCACTAGAATACTCGCTCCCACCCATTCCTTGCTCTGTGACCCTGAGTGCAGAGTATGCTGGAGCAGTTCTCCCACAATGGCGCCGTGGGGCCCACAGCCCAACACTGTTAGCTCCATCCAACTCAGCATCTCAGTCCTGGGCCCTAGACAACGCTTAAAGTCCTCTGCACATGCTGTAAATCAAACCAAAACAAGCAAGGTAGTTCAACTGAGTGCTAAGTCCAAAAAAACCAGAACAGCTCACAGGGAAGGCCTTTCCAGTTTGAATTCTCACTGCTGCTGTATGTACAGCTGCCAGAGGGATTAGACCAAATGAACATACGCAAACACTTGCCAGTTTTCCACTGCTTTTGTCCTCCTCATGGGGTCCAGAAGTCTCACACTGACTCCCTGTGTCCCCAAAGGGATGTTTCTGGGCAGATCACACTAGCCAGAGATGGCTGGAGTCTTCTCTCCCGCGACTTACCGTGCCCAGTTACAAGGAAGCTGTTACTTGGCTACCATCTTTGCCCCTCCCTCTGGATCTCCTACTGTTATGAAATGAATCATAGCTACCCATATGTAGACTGCCTTAAAGAGGAAGATCTTAAAACATTCAGAAACCCCTCCAATGTACACTTTGGTGTGAACTTCCTGCCAGCATCAAGTGAGATAGCATCTAGGCTTGCCTATCCAGTTTCCCAGATGTGGGGCAGGAGGAAAGGAAGGAGAGATGAGATTTCAAAGTTGTCAACAGTTAAATATCAAAAAATGGAGCCAAATTCTTTATTACAATAATATATTGTAGCAATTTTGGATACTACCCCTGCCCCACAGAGCTAGTTATTGTTTGCTTGTTTCTTTACTAAGTATCCTGGCTGTTTCAGTGGTGGGCATTGTCCCTATAGGCCAGCTGCTGACCTCCTCCTCAGATGTGGATGTGGGAGGGCAGTGTTTTCAGCAGGGCTCTCTTTATCTCCTTCCCTGACCACACCCAGCTGTTGGGCTCTCTCATTGCAACACCTTCAGGACAGAGATTCCTCTGTGGTCTGATACAAAGCTCGAATGCCTTGCGTGGCAGGTTAGTTTTTTTGGTTTTGTAGGTTTGCCTGGACCCCAGGAAGACTCTTTGTAGTTCTTCTTTCCCTGGTAACTCTCCCATAACCTGAGTTGTTTCTTTAAGGAAGCCAGCAGCCTCCTCTTTATAGCTTTCCGTCAAACTTCCATTTGTTTTGGCTGTTGCAGGAAGATGAGGCCCAGCAGAGAGAAGAAGCACCCAAACACCACGTTTATAAGAGGAAGGGCTTTATTCACCAGCCTGGAGCTCACGGCATAGAAGAATTCCAAATGGCCGCGCTCCCAGACTGGCTTGGTCTTTCCCTTTTTATCAGCAGTCAAAAAGTTCCACCCCACAGGTACCTTTCGTATTGGCCAGTTTGAATCAAGCGGGAGATGCTATTCCATCCCCTACAGAACTACAGTATTTCACAGAACTTGGAAATTTTCAAGTTCCAGGAAGTTAAGTTTATAAATTCCTAAGAGCTGAGTCACCATGGAGAGGACCCTGCAAATGTATCCTTGTGGTCTCCTTGAGAAGACTGGTTTTCCTAGACCTCACCCTTCTCAGGTATCCTCTCTCATGACCATGCCCTTAGGCTTGGACTTCTACACATTCTGTTTTAAATAAAGTCAGTTCCTTAGGGGAAGGCTTCATAGCTGTCTGTGTTTCTGCCTGCCAGTCCTCCTGGACAAGATGTCCAAGCCTCAGTTCCAGAGCTAAGAGCAAAAGCACTTCTGTGTAAGAGTCTCCCTGCTTTGGGAGCAGAGCGTGTGGGAAGGTAGTTTTTGATCTTCTGTGCTTGCCTTTCCAGCAAATGATTTGGGACCCACTATTCTAAATGTTTTTTACTCAAGATAGATCTTTCCTCTTATGAGTGGGAACTGAGTTAAGGAAAGGATTTTCTAACTTCTTGGCCACACTCTTGGTATTTAGCTTCTGCGAGACTATCGGGGTGAGCTGATAAATGCTTCTGGCCTGACCCCCAGGAAGATATGACAGTCCTTGCCTACTAGCTGGGGAGAGAGAGATACTTGAGTTTCTAGCCACAACTTCCTGGAGCAGAGTTTGCATTACCCTGAGCTAGGAGAAGCTGGGAGAGAGGGGGTCATGGCTCTTGTGTTAGACTTTCTTCTTGCCTGGTTTTGTATATTTTCTTGAATAACTGTATTTTCGTTTGCTGTATGCTCTTAGTACCACTTCCAGAGACTTAACTTTTAAAAAATGTGATAACTTCCCTAAGTTGTGTTTTTGCTGGAGAGCAAGTGTTCTTGACACTGATTCCAGAAGGGATCTTTTGTTGATAGGCATCTGCTGACCTCAATGCAGTCAGGCGTATCCCAGATAACAGTGGTTTTGTTTAGCACTTTGACCTTGAATTTTGTTCAGTCTTTCTAATGTGGCTTGTTCACATTTCCTAATGGATGCTCCATGGGATTTTCTGCCTTGTTAGAGATTATTCTTTAAATTAAATATGATAAATAAATGCAAAATAGCATTAGAACATTGCTATCTGGCCTAACAAACCATCCCTTATTATTGGTGCAATGTTTTATTAAGTCTTCACTTTTAAATGGTAAAATTTCCAATTCTCAGGAGGTCGTTTGACATTAAAAAGGATGGTTAAATCTCTTATTGAAGTGAGTACTCTTAACATGACCTATAAATAGCATTCTGCTATTACAACAGGCAGAAATGACTGAGGAAAAAGAAAGTTAATCAGAAGTTTATTAGTCACTGTAAGGTTTGCTGTTTGCATTACAACTGTGTTTCCATACCTTTAAAGGTACACTTTTAGAGCTCACATTGTTTCTTAGATGATTTCATGTAGCTATTTGAAAGAAAGCTTTAATGCATTTAATATACACTTAATTTTCTTTCTTTTTTTTTATTGTTGGGGAGTCATTGAGTGTACAAAGAGCTGGGTTACACTACTTGCATTTGCTGGATAAAGTCCCTATAATAAATAGTGTCGCATCCCCACACCCTCCTCGGTCTCTGCCTCTCTCCGCTCCCCCATTCCTTCCACCCACCACCATGTACTAGTATCAGTTGTCCTTATATCAGAATTGAGTACATTGTATTCTTGCTTCTCCATTTTTGTGATGCTTTAAGTAAGAAGAATGTATTTCAACTCCATCCAAATTTATACAAAAGATGTAAAGTCACCATCCTTTTAGTGGCTGAATGTATTCCATGGCAGACATATACCACAGTTCCTTAATCCATTCCTGGATTGGTGGGCATTTAGTTTGTTTCCACAAGTTGGCAATTGTAAATTGAGTGGCAGTAAACAGTTTAGTGCAAATGGTTTGCAGAATCAAATGGGAGGTCTACTTTTAACTCTTTGAGGATTCTTCACATTTCTTTCCAAAGAGGCTATGTTAGTTTGCAGTCCCACCAACAGTGTAAAAGTGTTCCCTTTTCTCCATATCCACGCCAGCATCTGCAGCTTTGAGTCTTTGTGATGTGGGCCATTCTCAATGGGTGGTTTTGATTTGCATTTCTCTGATAATTAGAAATGATGAGGTTTTTCTGTTCATTTGATTGTTTTTGAGACAGAGTTTCAAGCTGTCACCCTGGGTAGAGTGCCGTGGAGTCACAGCTCACAGCAACCTCCAACTCTTGGGCTCAAGTGATCCTCTTGCCTCAGTATTTCTATTTTAGTAGAGACAGAGTCTTGCCTTTGCTCAGGCTGGTCTCGAACTCGTGAGTTCAAGCTATCCACCCACCTTGGCCTCCTAGAGTGCTAGGATTACAGGCATGAGCCACCACACTGTCCAGACGATGAGCATTTTTTCATATGCTTGTTAGCCATTCGTATGTCTTCTTTGGAGATGGTTCTATTCATTTCACTTGCCTGTTGATATAAAGGATTGTTGGCTCCTTTTTTGTTGCTTAATTTGAGTTCTCTGTAGATTCTAGTTATCAATCTTTTGCCAATTCATAACATGCAAATATCTTTCCCCTTTCGGAAGGTTGTCTGTTTGCTTTAGTTGGTTTTTTTCCTTACCTGCACAGAAGCTATTCACTTTAGTTAAGTCCTATTTGTTTATTTTTGCTGTTGCAATTGCCACTGGAGTCTTCTTCATAAAGTCTTTCCCCAGGCAGATATCTTCAAGTGTTTTCCCTGCATTTTCCTTGAGGACTTTTATTGACTCATGCCTTAGATTTAGATCTTTTACACATCTTTAATTAATTTTAGTGTGTGGAAAAGGTGTGGGTGTAGTTTCGGTCTTTTACTTATGGTTATCCATTTCTACCACCACCATGTATTGAATAGGGATTTCTTTCTCCCAGTTAATGTTCTTGTATGATTTATCAAAGATCGGGTGCTGTAAAATTTTAGTTTTATCTCATGATGTTCTGTTCAATTCCAGATATCTGTGTCTCTATTTTGTGCCAATACCATGCTGTTTTGATCACTATGGCCTTGTAGTACAGCCTAAAGTCTGTTAGGCTAATGACCTTGGCCTTTTTTTTATTACTACAGACCAATTTCACTAATGAATATAGATGCACAAATTCTCAATAAAATCCTAACCAATAGATTACAGCTTATTATTAAAAAAGTCATACATCACAATCAAGTAGGTTTCATCCCAGTGATGCAAGGCTGGTTTAACATATGCAAGTCCATAAAGGAAATCCACCATATCAACAGAAGCAAAAACAAAGACCACATGATCCTCTCAATAGATACAGAAAAAGCATTCAATAAAATTAATCATCCTTTTCTAATTAGAACTCTGAAGAATATAGGCATAGACGGCACATTTATTAAACTGATTGATGCCATCTGTGACAAACCCACAGGTAATATTATACTGAATGGAGTAAAACTGAAAGCTTTCCCATTCAGAACTAGAACAAGACAAGGGTGTCCTCTATCACCACTACTGTTCAACATAGTGCTGGCTGTTCTAGCCAAAACAATCAGGCAAGAGAAGGAGATAAAGGGCATCCAGATGGGAGCAGAGGAGGTCAAACTCTCCCTATTTGCTGACAATATGATCTTATACTTAGAGAACCCCAGAGACTCAACCATAAGACTCCTGGAAGTCATCACAAAATACAGTAATGTCTCAGGATATAAAATCAGTGTCCGCAAGTCAGTAGCCTTTGTATATGCCAATAACAGCCCAAATGAGAAGCTAATCAAGGATACAATTCCTTTCTCAGTAGCTTCAAAGAAAATGAAATAACTAGGAATATGCCTAACAAAAAAGGTGAAGAACCTCTACAGAGAAAACTATAAAACCCTAAGAAAAGAAATAGCAGAAGATTTTAACAAATAGGAGAACATACCATGCCCATGGCTGGGAAGAATAAACATTGTTAAAATGTCTATACTTCCCAAAGCAATTTACAGATTCAATGCAATCCCCATTAAAATACCAACATCATACTTTCAAGATATGGAGAAAATAATTCTTTTATATATACACTTAACTTTCATGTTTAATGACTATTATACTTGTTTCTGCTTCAAAAGAAATCTTTTTATAATTTCACATGTGAAGTTTAGGGACCACCTTAACCAAATGCTGTAATGCTGAAGAGATTATTTACATCTCAGGATTATCAGTAACTTCAGATTGTGTACAGCTGAAATTCATAGAAGAGCAATTTTTGTAATTGTAAAGTGTCCTTAGTGTGTGTTCCATTACTAAGCTTTATTTAATATTTTTGAAGTGTTTTAGAGGCCATGAGTATGTCTCATTTCTTTAATAGTTACTTTAACCTGAAGTTCCTTAATGATCTGATTGTTTGATTTAACTTAATTTGTATATAAAAACATTTATAAGCTATGAAATGTCATGTGTTGGAAGTGTTAGCATTTAACTGATGTGAGAAAAATAACTTCTAAACTAATTACCAGTACAAATATTACTTTCTCAATGAAACCCTCCCTACAGTTGTCTAAGCAGTGACTACCCTACCCCTGCAAACTCTGTTCCCACAGACATGTTCTTAATTCTAGCAGAGCCTATAACATGGGGTCTTTTTTTCCACATCTTTCTCCTTGAGGGCCAAAAAGTTTCTCAAAGGTAAGGCGCACACTGGTTGGTGTCTATCTCTCCAGTAACTAATTAAGTGCCGAGCACTAGGAGGTGCTTAAAATACATTTGAATGAGTGGATGTATATAATGTGAAAAAAAGTTAAAGATCATTTTGTCAAACCACTTCTTTTTATAGGCAAGGAAATGAAATCCAGAGAGGTTAATGCTTCTTTTTACTTTTTCAGAGTTAATAGAATTTATTACTTCAAGCATTTTATCCCTACCATGTTCTAGATTCAGCAAAAATATTCCCTTCTAGCATATTCCAGAAATGATGCATGGAATACATGCAGACAGATTATCTCATTGAGGCCACTGTTATTCCATTCTGCAGAAGGTTCCTGTCTGGTGTGTGCCAAGGAAATGAGAACAGTTAGAAAGAGGAGACAGTCAGGTCTGTAGACTGGGTGAAGCAGAACTGCCTACTCTTGGTGGCTGGTTTATAGTGACTATGAGCTAAATCGTTTTAAATACTCATGTGAATTATTGTCTGTCCTGCCCTTGG
The DNA here is from genome assembly GCA_963574655.1 of Perodicticus potto. NCBI lineage: Eukaryota > Metazoa > Chordata > Mammalia > Primates > Lorisidae > Perodicticus > Perodicticus potto. The sequence goes on along the minus strand of CAUYRH010012016.1, from coordinate 19,421 downwards.
ATCTATAAGAAGAATAAACAGCAGACTCAGCTTCCCATCTCTAGTGTGCTTTGAAGTTCATTTTGACATAGCAGTTATTAGGGATACCAACAGTTATCATTCATAAATTTTTTAGCATTCATCGCCTTGATTGAATTGTGACACTTAAGAAATAAATTACATTAAGGCTGATCACGGTGGCTCATACCTGAAATCCCAGCACTCTGGGAGGCTGAGGCAGGTGTATTGCCTGAGCTGAGTCTGTACTAGAGTGAGACCCCGTCTCTAAAAATAGCCGGGCATCATGGCGGGAACCTGTAGTCCCAGCTGCTCAAGAGGTTAAAGCAGGAGGATCACTTGAGCCCAAGAGTTTAAGATTGCTGTGAGCTGTGATGCCGCAGCACTGTACCCAGAGCAACAAGATGAGACTCTGTCTCAAAAAAAAGAAAGAAAGAGAGATACATAAATAATATTCAGTCTGAATTTGATTTTAAATGTCTGGCCACCACTGGTTGTAGTGTCTCATGCCTGTATTCCTCACACTCTGGGAGACTGAGGCAGGTGGACTGCTTGAGCTCAAGAGTTCAAGACCAGCCTGAACAAGAGCAAGACCCTGTCTGTACTAGAAATAGAAAAACTAGCTGGTCATGGTGGCACATGCCTATAATCCCAGTTAATTGGGAGACTGAGGCAAGAAGGTCACTTGAGCCCAAGAGTTTGAGGTTGCTGTGAAATATGATGCCATAGCACTTTAGCCTGGGACAACAAAATGAGGTTCTGTCTCAAAGTAAATCAATGGATAGCTGGCCACTATTTTTTGAACAAAACTGAGGTTTCTTTTCTAACCCAAACCTATGGGTAGGAGCCCATCATGGAGGGAAAACTTAGAATTCTGTTAAAAATGAAACAACTCAGAAGACAGAAATGAACAAAGATATGCAATTTGGAAGTCCTTTAACATCAGCATAAACAGTCTTTTCATTTGAAGAAAATAAATATTCACAAATCCAACAAACCATGTTTCACCTGCCACAAAAATTATTTTTTTGATGATAGTGCTTCTGTAGGCAGCCGTTGAGCAATTTTAAAGTGTAACATCTTTATGAATTTGTGAATGAGGCACAGGTGGACTTGATAAGAAATGCTCAGGGAGGGAAAGGGACTGAGAGAAGTAGGATGCATTTTATTGCCTAAGAAAAAAATGTCAAATCACATGCAATCCCAAAATTTGTATTTAAGAAACCTTCATTCAAGGAAATTTACATAAATGAGAGTTGATTGAAAATCAGAAAACCTTAGGGATGATTGATGCCAAGTTCCTGTTCTCCAGTTCTTTCCATCACTAAATATTCCTGTTGGGTTCTATTAACCTATATAAACACTAGGTTTAGTGAAAATTGAAAATATTAAAACTGCAAAAATTTTTCCAAATTCCTTAAGGCCCTGAACTCACAGGAAATATGTAACTTCAATTGAGATATACATTTTAACCCTGGAATTTAAAACATTGCTAAGTCTGTGAAAATTATTAACTTACTATAATTACCTTGATTACATTTTTCTTAACAGTTCAAATACAAGGTAAAAAATAAGTCGCCTATGATAAAAATGTAATTAGAATATTTCCATTCCTCACCTGTTTATAACCCTCATCATGTGAAAATTATAACCCTCTTAGACATTCCATTTCTGAATAGCGAACAGGCTCTATCATTATTTGCTGCCAGCAGCCTGATCCTTGGAGTTTATAGGTTTTGCCTAAAATTTTTATGTTTATATACAATCTGAAATCAATAAATCCACCCTTTTTTTCTTAAAACACAGCTACTAGTCAATCATGATTTGACAAATGAAGGAAGAGAGGGCAGGAAAATGTTTATTGGTCGCCCAGCTGTAATGACTTTTAGTCTTGTAATAGTGGGTGCTGAATTTTGGAGTGGTACCTTGTACCTTGTGTATTCTTTCTCAAGTCAGAGATTGAGCTGTCTGTTAAGCATGGTGAATCTTCATTTTGAGGCCCAGGTATCTAGATAGAAGATTATGAATTTAAGTGAAATTTTAAAATGGTTCCTAGTAATTTAGACTTGGGAATGAGGACCTAATCTGCAGATTCTTCTTACTATTTCACTAAATTAGTACAGCTATACAGACTGTTATCTGGCAGAATTATCTGATACAGGAAAATAGAGGAAATAGGGTGGATTCTCAGCAAACAAATATGTGTAAAGTGTTAATCTCCATCAGAGCTTCAAGGCAGTATCTATCAGATGTGTTTTTCATTTATTCTGACCCATGCTGTGTTTATAATATTTTGAATTAAGTTTTACTATTATAAAATATGACTTTTCATATTTTAAAAATTATTATTTTTATCACAACAATAATTGGCTGGAATTTATTAGTTGCCGTCCCCTCTGTTGGGTGACCTGCTTATTCGCTCATCCTGAGAGCCTCAGTAACGTATGTGCCCTATGTCTTTTTATTATTTGAGCATCTTGTTTGTGGTAGGCCCTCCTGTTGAAGACCTCATGCCTAACAGCATTTGAACTGGTAACCTCTGATCTAGAGAACACATTAAACTGCTACTGCAGAGAGTGTGAGTTGTCGGCCTTCCCCGGCTTGTCTCAGGGGCTTCAGCAGCCTTGTGACCTGCAGGGCACTTTTGTATGAATTGGTGGAATGAAGGTTCTTATCCCTCACTGTCATACCGCCCTTCTACTGATATAATCAGGCCTCGGAAAACTGGATCTTAGTGTAGAATAGGTATAAACACGAGCTTGTCGTGAGCATAGAAACAGTACAGGTGATGATACACGGCTTTGAGCCATTGTTTGCAGAGAGAAGCTTCCAGGAAATAATACAATGTTTTATTAACTGTGTTTTTCCAGAATCAACCATGATATTGTTTCTTTGTGAATATAGTGATTATTGTCATTGAAGGATAATGTATTCATGTAGTAACACTAACTTTATGAATACTTTTTAAATTGTCCACTGTACTTTTTTTAAAACATTGAAGACATCACATTGGACATACATTGAAGGACATACTGCTAGAAATCACAGGTTTTCAACTCTTCCTTTATACCATAGCATTATCCAAAGAGTATTATGTATATTGTGTTCCTTTTTAGTCATTAAACTTTGTTTGGCTTTTTTTTCATAGGATTCATTTAGTTCACATAGTCAAACTTTACATTTAAGTTTCTGAAACTCCTAGGACTTCCTTTTAATGCCAGATTTAACCAGCTTCCCTTCTCTTCATTTGAAAAGAAGTCTGTTGCACTTGACAAATACTAAAATGCGGTAGCTTACTCCTTTCAAGCTGTGAATGGAAATAATTGAAGCATTAACCATTTAATGTTTGTACACACTTGACTATGTGTCTGTAGTTTCTGAAGAAGACTCTGCTTGTGCATTGAACATTTTTATTATTTTGCTTGTTAGATGAATCTAATAAAAAATGAAGGCCAAACGCTGTGGCTCACACCTATAATCCTGGCACTCTGAGAGGCAGGTGGATTGCTTGAGCTCAGGAGTTCAAGACCAGCCTGAGCAAGAGTGAGACCTTGTCTCTAAAAATAACTGGACATTGTGGCAAGTGCCTGTAGACCCAGCTACTTTGGAGGCTGAGGCAAGAGGATCATTTGAGCCCAAGACTTGGAGGGTGCTCTGAGCTATGATGCCATAGCACTCTACCAAAGATGACAAAGTGAGACTCAGTCTTCAAAAAAAAAGAAAGAAAGAAAAATGACTTAATTGGGATTGAGGTTTATAACTTGAATTTTTCACTAAATCGTGATGTAGTCTTTTGTTTTTGGATATTTCCTCAAGTGAATACCAGTGATGTTAGCTGTCATGATTATTTCTATTAGCATTTTTAAAGTTAGTTTTCAAGGCAGGAAAGGCAAACCTAAATCCAGAATACATGTCTGTTCCTGTAAACTGAATTGCTGCCACTGCCAGGGAGGAGCCCACCGTGCCACCAGCTCTTCAGTCTGCCCTGCTGCTCAGCTCGTTTGCTCCTCTGCCCCCTTCTTCCCTGCTGTCCCCCCACCTTGACCACACAGTCAAGAACGCACTCCTGTGTGTCCTCGCCTTCTCCTCCCAGCACGTGCCGACAGGGCCTTGAACTTAGTCAAGGATCTAGTCCCTTTTCCCCTTACATTTCTGTCACATTCCTGGCCAGATTACCATATAACTTAACCCCACTTTTTGGCCTAGAGGCCAGGAGAAAAGGTGGGTAGGCCATAGGAAGAGGCCAACATGTCCCCTAAAGAGCACATTAACTTCTCCATTTCCAACAGAGTGACTGCTCGGTGCTTGGTTTGGCCCCACTGAAGGGATCCTGCTGCAGCCCGGTGACAGGTGACCCCCCTTCAGAAGCTCATCTTAGTGTCTTAGGGCATTACTTTTTTGGGTTATTTTTGGTATCAGCTGTTGTTGTGTTCCCTGGGAAGCAGACTTTGAGACTGAGATTCAGGTATGGGGTGTTTCATTTTGGGTGTGTTCTTATAGTCAGTACTAATGAAAGAGGGGAGGGGAGGAAGCAGAGTTGGCTGGCCACGATTTGTGGTCAGTAGAAGCCTCAGCTGACCCCTGGGGCACACTGGACATGTAGTGGCCCTGTAGAGTTGTCCTCAGTTGTGGTGAGTGGGTCTAGCCTTTATATCTCTAAACTGATCACTTATTGAATGCACCATCCATAAAGTAGCTCTTTTCTAGCTAAAGCCATTTCAAAGGGCTGACTGCTTAGGGATGTCTGCCAGCAATATCCCCAGCAGCTAAGGAACTAAATCTTTTATTTCTAAAGGAGGATTTAGATAGCATGTCATAGCATCCATTATAGTACATTTCCTTTAATTTTATTTTGTGGATTACTCTAATCCATGTGGGAGGATGAGAACTTTATTTTTGTTGACCAAAAATACTTTCTAGCAGTTTTTTCATTCTCATTTCCTTCAAAATCTGAGGCATATTTTTCATATTGTTATTGTTAATAATTTATTTTCTCCATTTTTATTTCTCTGTGTAATGAGTCATTCTTTTTTTATAACCTTTTTATATAATTGAATAGCAAAATGAGATTTTTAAAAACTATTTTACAAGGCACCTCCTATCCCTCATCTAGCTTTACTAGTTTTCAGACTTTTATAAATAGCTAGTGAAAATTCATATATAGAATAACCATTGTGTTATGTTCCTAAATATGCATGTTCCTAAATAGGCATGAAATAATAACCATCTCGCAATTTATCACTTTTTATGCAAATATATATTAAGACTAATGCAACACTAGTAGAAAACAAATTTTGAATTGTTTCTCTAGTAGTAGTAATAGATGCTGGTAGCCATTTACTGCTCCCTCTAATTATCTCTGTCTAGTCATATGTGGTGACAGAAAAGCTCTTCCAGTCTTATGATACTAACTGCCTCATCAAGGCACTGAGCCTTTCTTCCCTTGTTGGAAAGATTCCTCCTTATGTATTTTATTTTCAAATGTGTTAAGAGTTCAGCAGTAGGATGTTTACACTGAACAATTCCCCTGTGTTATATTGTATAATAATATGATTGCTTCTTTTCTGGGTGTTACTCCATAGTTCAGAACTTGCACTACATGTCTCTCTTAGTGATTGTTAGAAATCTCTGTGGATATCACTCCCTAATCACTTTCTTGTTCTGACTATCCACATTTTCAGATAATAGCTTTTAAATATGCTTAGTACAGTAGTTACCATGATTGGTAATATTTATTTGTAATGAAATGCTTCAGCATAGACCCTTCTTTTCTTTTTCTTCTTCTTCTTCTTCTTCTTTTTTTGTCTTTTTTTTTTTTTTTTTGGTTTTTTGCAGTTTTTGTCAGGGCTGAATATGTACCCACCACCCCTGGTATATGGGGCAGGTGCCCTACTCCTTTGAGCCCCAGGCACCACCCAGACCCTTCTTTTCTTACAACTTTCCTTCTAAAAATGTAATGGAGTAATTATTTTTAGACAATCCAAGCAAATTTGCAAGAACTACAGTATACATACAGCAGATGTCCCTTAGCTATCCGTCAGTCATTGGAACATATAATATTACTAAGCTTATAGGAACCACAGGATATAAAAATCAATCAGGCGCGATTCTAACCCTCAAGAAGCCTTGGAAAGACAGATGTGAAACCAGAAAATCATGATATATTGTAATAACCACCATAATAAGAGAGTGGCAATGGAAAGAAAGCTATACCTAGGGAAAGGAAGAACCTCAGGAAGGAAGGGGACATTGGAGCCAACTCTGAAGAATTAGTTTGGTGGGAGGCTGTGAGGCAGAGGGCACCAAGAGAGAAGGAGTAAATGACACGTACAGAAACCAAGTGATGTCAAAGAATATGATAAAATCTATGATCACTTTGCACAACCTTCTTGTAAGGGAAGAACAAAAAGAGCCTGGAGAGGTAAGGTCAGGCAGCCTTCTCGTTCTAACAGATGAGGGGTTTGTCCAACAACCTGAAAGAAAGGGAACCAAATCAGATCTGCACTTTTGTTCCTTAGGCACACTCAGGGCAGAGTGCAGGGTGCGTAGACTGACGAGGAAGGGAGATAGTATTGTGACATCACACACAACTCTGAGAACGCTTGGAATTTCCCAAGATGAGTATGGAAGCAAGCACTTCTTTGGAAGTGCATGTGTGAAAGCAAAAAAAAATTAATCATCTTCATAGAAAACTACAGTTATTTCTAACATTATCTTTATAGAAGACAAAAGTTTTATACCTGTCAGCAAAGTAGCTTCAGTATGGTGGAAATACATGCAAAGCTATTAATATTCATATACATGGACATAAGAAGGATTCCACTTAGAATCAAGGAGTTTTTTGTTTTTGAGACAGAGCCTCAAGCTGCCACCCTGGGTAGTGCCGTGGCTTCACAGTTCACAGCAACCTCAGTCTCCTGGGCTCAAGTGATTCTCTTGCCTCCGCCTCCCAAGTAGCTGGGACTACAGGCGTCCGCCACAACGCCCGGCTATTTTTTGGTTGCAGCCGTCATTGTTTGGCGGACCCGGGCTGGATTCGAACCCGCCAGCTCTAGCTGGCACCTTAGCTGCTTGAGCCACAGGCGCCAAGCCCCAAGGAGTTTTGAATTCAAATAATTATAAAAGTAAACATATTGCCTAGCTTTCTGGGGCACCTTTGAAAACTGTTATTGTAATTATTACATAAATTAGCTTCATTAAATTCATATGAAACTCTTACAGAAAACACATTAAAATGATAGTCTTCTAAACATTTAATGTGGGGAAGAAACCTTTTCTTTAAAATAGTATGGTCCTCACATCACTCTGAATAATTTCCATAAAAGAGTAATATTTTAACATTCCTATGAGTCACCTGATTGTCTTACAACCTCTTATATTCACTAAGTAGAATTACCATTATGCAGACATTATAGTACATGCTGATGCTTTGACTGATTTGCTGTTTGCCTTTGTTTTAATAGGATGTTTGATTTGACTGTCAACCTGTTGTTTTTCAAAGAAATTTTATTAAAATTATTATACTTTGCATTACAACAAACTTTGCTTAGCTGTAATTTATGAAGACAATTATTCTGTTTCTCAAAATTTAAAACATTTAAATTAGTTTATTGCTTATTTAACATGAGTGCTAAACATTTTGTTTATTAAAAAACAATGATTTAAAATAATGCTGATTATGACATATAGATAAATGGTGCTTTTAGGGTGAAAAAGAAGATGTGATTATGATCAGAATATCTTTTTTTTTAATATAGTGTACTTTGGAATAAAAAAATTATATAATAAAAAGTACTTTACATAATTGTTCTTGAATATAAACAGTGAGTTTGATGGACTGACACCAAACATGCCCTATAGAAACATTTTCCTTAACTATACTAATGAAAGGTCATCTGCTTAATTTTTGGGTTTTGGTTTTTATTTTTGTTTGTTTGTTTTTCAGGGTTTTTTGTTTGTTTTTCTTGAGATAGGAGGTCTCTCTCTCTGTCACCCTGGCTAGATTACAGTGGCATCATCATAGCTCCTGGTAGCCTCAAACTCCACAGTGCAAATGATCTTCCTTCCTCACCCTACTGTCCCAAGTAGCTGGGACTACAGGCGCACCACCATTTAGTGAGTGGTGCGCCTGTAGTCCCACTTTTTGTAGAGTTGGCATCTCATTCTTACTCAGGGTGGTCTTGAACTCCTGGCCTCTGCAGTCCTCCAGCTTCAGCCTCCCAGAGTGCTAGAATCATAGGCATGAGAGTCTATGATTCAAGAGGCCTTTTCTTTTCCTTTTCTTTCTTTTATTTTTTGACAGGGTGAAACTTGTTAGAATGTAATTTAAAATAAGTTTAAGCAGAATTGTATTCATGATTCTTTCATATTTTGCATTTTTCCTATTTTTAAGTGTACACATCAATATGACTGCAAAACTTACATTGCTATTATTTTCCTTCTAGATTTATTCCTTACAACATTGTCTGACTCTAGTACCTTCCAGTTTGAGATATGGGAAAATCTGGTAAGAAACCTTTTCTTTGAAGAGTTTTAAAATGATGGCTTTCAGTAAAAGCATACAGTGTTCGAAAATAAAATGAAAGTAATCACTTGCTCAGTTGGTTTTAACAATAAATAGAACAATTTTAAGAGCCTTTGGTTGCATTGCTGCGTTCAAACCGATGAGTATTGCTGAAGGAAATGATTCATTCAACATCAATTCCAGTGCAGGTTTTTAGGCATGACTGCCAATAAGTCTGCCCTAATGCACATGTTAACAGGACCCCTGCTAAGGTGTCAGCTGTTAAGAGAGGTTACCGGCATTTAATTCGTCAGCATGATGGTTTATGGAAGGAAACCCTTTTTAAATGACTGATTTTTCCATTTTGCCTTTAGGCTTATATAAAGAAATAAGAACAAGAAACCTAATTTACTGCCAAGACAACTAGGATTAACGAATTTTTCGCAGCATGGGTTTTATGGGGTTTTTTATTGTAAGTAAATGATTCCCATGCTGATGTCATGATTTTATTTTTAGCTTGCTGTGGGTTATATGAAGCATTGACTATCAGGTAATAAACCACCTGAATCAGGCTTCATTATAAAAGGGAAGATTTGACAGCAGGCAAAACTGGCCAATTAAGTGACATTCAAGTACGGGTCAAGTATTAAAGCTCACTTTCCTCTTATGGAAAATGGGTATAAGTGTCTCCACTTCATAGAATTATTTGTCAAGATTAAATAAAGCAATGTGTGTAAAATAATTGGTGCACAGCGGACACCTGATCAAACTTTAATTTTATATCTGTCGATTTCCGATCTACTCCTGTGTTTTATTCAATCCAACTTTAACCCATAACCTTCTACAAGTTTTATTAAAATACTGATGAAAAATAAGCAGGTTTTAAAAACAAAGTACAAACTTGGGAAGAACATGACTATCGGCCATCTCTTACAGCATGGTCAGTGATGCTAGTCATACTCAGATTTCTTCAGGGACAGAAATTAAGATGGGGAAGGGCTTTGCTTATACAAGAGATCACAGTTTCTAACTGCTTCTGAACAGTTTTTAACGAACAGAAAAAGACTTATCTTCGTTTAATGCATTACTTTTTTTTAAAGCAATGTAATTATATTTGATTTTCTAATGACAGAAATATGGGGGAGGTTATTGTTGACACAGAGTCAGTCTTGCCTGGGCTAGAGTACAGTAGTGTGAGCATAGATAATTGCAAGTACAGACTCTGGGCTCAAGTGACCCTCCTGGCTCAGCCTCCCAAGTAGTGGGGTCAACAGGCTCATGTTGCCTTGCCCAGCTAATTTTTTTACTTTTTGTAGAATAGGGTCTTGCTATGTTGCCCAGGCTGGTCTCAAACTCTTGGCCTCAAGCAGTCCTCCCACTTCACCTCTCAAAGTGCTGGGATTACAGGAGTGAACCCTGCTCTTAGCTGTGTGGTATATTCATTATGACTGCTATGCATTAAGTCTCCAATTGCTGGAGGATACCTGTTAGCAGATGGTCTTTCATTCCTATTTGAAGTGAGCCTTAAGATATTAGAAAATGAGCTATGTATTTGATTAACTTGTACTGCATGGGGGTGGGGGATGACAGGGAAGCCTCCTTCACAAGTAAGTAGAATGTGTATAGACACTTATGAAACACATTTAAATGTGTAATGTCTTCCCAGCCTAGGCCGATTAAAAAGTAATGAAGTGAAGCAACTCCATTGGAGAAAAGTCTTCCTGAAGAGAATGAATTATCATTGGGATCTTTTTTCTTTTTCTTTAATGAAAAATCAATAAATCATCTATTGGACATTAGGGACTAAGAGGTGTTCTTACTATAAAACAGATAGGTCTTTGAGTGACTGTTCAAGAAAAAACTATTAGGCTGTTGTGCAAGATGGCAAGGCCAAAACAAAGGGTTTTTACAGTGGAGGAGAGATTGGGCTCAACTCCAAATACCACAAGGAAAACTGGAACTTTATAGCCAAGGAGCAGGGTGGTGGCAGTGGAAAGGAAATTACTAAGACTAAGGTTGGGCTTAGTCAAGCAGAGGTCTCCAAGGAGCCTAAGGAAAGTTAGTCGAAGAGAGAATCTTTGTCAGTACCCATGTTAACAGTAAGTTAGTCATCAATACAAATTAAGGTGATGTAGATTCAAAGTTAATTCTAGCCTGGGCAAGACCCTGTCTTAAGGAAAAAAAAAAAATTAATTCAGATGAAGTGTGGCTTTCATAAAGTGGATGATCATTTTCATTTAGAGATTGGGCAGATACTTTTCAGTAACATGATAATTAAACAAAAAGAACTTGAATCCTATAAAACTATACTAGTTAGTGGGAGAATAAGAACTGAAACAAGTGCACAGACCCATAGTGGTTCTCTAGGAGATACAGAAGTGAATAAAGCTTGGAGGCCAGGAGGGCTCAGCCAGGAGTGAGGGAGACTCCAGCTGGTCTTCTGGGCAATGCAGACTCAGGCTGCAGAAGTTCCCAGTGAGCAGTCACTGCTGCCTGGCCACAGGATTGTGAAGGATGACTTCAGGAAAGACGGGACATTTTAAATGGGCAGTACTAATACAGATTAGTGGGATTTTGGTAATTGGAAGTGAGAAAGGAAGGGGAAGAGTCAGACCAGGAAGAAAGGTCACTGGGAGCAGAGTTCATATTTAGAGAGTAAAACATGGATTGTTTAATGTAAGATTAGTAGAATCATTTTAGACAAGAACAGCAAAGGCCTTGACTTCTAAACTAAGTTTTTAAAAATCTGTTGAGAAGCATTAAATGTTTTAGGGCTGATAATGAGGTGAACAGAGCTTTCAAATCTGCAGTTAGTCTGGCTACTATATACCAGATAGGTTGACATGGAAAATCTGGAAGTGGAGAGATAAATTAGGTGGAATTTATAATAACCTGAGAAAGAGGCGACCAATTAAAGAAGTAAACTTTGGGGATAAACAAGAAGGGACAGATATGAGAAGACAAGATATCCACTAGCGCAGCACTAAATTGTGCTTTGTTCTGGAGACCGATAGAAGAAATAGAAAAGACAAAAGTATTGACTTTTAGGCGAAAAAACAAATGTTTTAAAATAGGGACATGAAAGGAAGTAGTTGGAAACAGAACTCATGGGAGAGAGGAGGTAAGAGTCAGGAAGAAAAGCAGTTAGGAATGGCAAACCAGACTCTTGGACACTCTTTATGTCAGAATGTTTCCACTGTGGTACTCTCGCCCTTTTAGGCCAGATAATTCTTTCTGTGGAGACCTGTTCTGTGCGTCATGGGTTGTCAAGCAGTATCCTTGGCCTCTACTCACTAGATGCTTGTAACCACCTCTCAATAATAACTGTCAAAAATGTCTTTAGACATTGTCAGATGTTCCAGAGGGCTGAGGTCCCCAGCCCCTGGGCTGCAGTAGTGGTCAGCAGCCTCTTAGGAACCCGGCTGTTCAGCAAGAGGTCAGTAGCACACACACTACTCCACCTGCTGCTGTGGCCCATCACCCCAGGTGGTGCTATTGTAGGAAAACAGGTTAGGGGTCCCACTGCACTTGCATTACAGTGGAGTTGTTTAATTATTTCATGACACAGTGACTCCATAGTTGGCCACCCCTACAGTGACCACGTCATTAAGCTGGTCTAATTTTCATACACCAGGCATGAACCACATGTACGCACAGAGGCCTGCTTCTTACGTTGACCACCTTTGTATGTTGATCACGCCCTTGAGTGATCAACTTCCAGAGGTTCTACTGTATATTACAATGTAATGATAATAGAAATAAAGTGCACAATAAATGTGATGCATTTGAATCATGCCCAGACCATCCACCTCCACCCTGCCCTCTCCTCCCCCCATCTGTGGAAAAATGGTCTTCCATGTGCCAAATAGGTTGGGGACTGCTGCCCCTGGGGATAAAATTGCTCCAGTTGAGAACCACAGCTTTACGTGAGTAAAGATGTGGGCATACAGTAGTCACTATATTCCTTCCTGATCATTTTTTAACATTATAAATATGACAGTTTTAACATTAAATATTAAGACATGCAGCCTGGAGCATTGACAGTCATCGATGAGACGCTCCTTGCTCCAACACAGCACCATGGTTGGAATTCAAGCAGGAAACGCCAGAAGGTCTCTCCCTGTTGGAGTCACTTCAATAACGGTGGTAGTTGTGCTTGCAAAATTAATAGCTTTACTACTGATGTTCCTGCTCTAGTGATAGTTAGTCATCTCTGTGCTAGCACATTATGTGGATCATCTCAGTAATCCTCCGAAAAACCTTGTGCAGATGTATTTTGCAGATAAATCAATTGCTATTCAGAGAAGAATTACTACATTCAGGCCTCAAGGCTAGCAAAAAGTAGAGCTGGGAGTTGAACTAGGCAATCTGATTATAGAAATGTTACTATACAAAGAGGGTCCAGCTGCCTGTCACTGTCAGCCAATATGCAGAGATGAGGATAGGTCCCCCTAACTTTTATTTGTTAGAAGGCCAGGATTCTGGAGAACAGTGAGAGTAGCCTCTCCAAGACTGTTCTGTTCGATCAGTTTTATACATAAAAGTGTAAAGCAAAGAACACACCACCCCATTCTAAATAATTATCAGTATAACCCAGTGACTCATTATAACATTCCAATTCAAAAGTTAATTTCCTAAATCTTCTACCTAAACTATTTTAAATAGGCACCTTTAGGGTGGGAGCTAAATTTACAGAACAATAAGAATGAGAGACAAGTGGTACAGGTCAGTTAGGACCTAAACAGACCAGACCAGCTGCGTCATGTTGTCCCAGCCTGAACGACTCCATCTTATTCTCACTACCTGTACTTTCAAAACTTCCTTAAGTCAGTGAAGTCATTGCACAGTAATTCCAGAAACCAGGTAAAAGAGAATAGATAAGGACACAGGTGCAGTAGAATCTCTGATAGTCGTTATAATTTTGAATGTTGGGGAAGCAGTGAAGTTCCCCATAGTAAAACATGAGTCAGTTGAATGACAAAATAGTATTGTTAGCTAGGAGGAATGAGTTCCAGTGTCCTCTACTATATGGACCAACACCTTCGACCCCCTAGAAGTTTGCTGAAAAATCACTGACATGAGGCAGATTGATTAAAAGGAGAAAAGGGCATAAAAATATATTTAACATGTATACACAGCATCCTTCAGAATGAAGACTCGGCCTCCCAGTGTGGTTTAGAAGTTTGTAAAGAATGGGGGCTCAGATTATGGCAAAACAGGTTCAGTGGTGTAAGGGTGAGGAGAAACTTGCCCTTTTCCCCCAAAAGTTGACTGAAAGGTCAACTCACAATTAAGGCAGATTAGTAAGAGAAAAGATTTATTTACCATGTATATGAGGAGAAATCATAGAATGTTACCCCAGTTTCCTGATGATGTTGAGATATTTTTGTATATGCCTTTTAGAGGGAGGGGAGAAATTGAGAATAGGATGCTAGGGATGGGGGAAATACGTTGACTTGTAAATTAACTTGAGAGACATCTATTATGTTTAAAATTATTTGGGCCAGATCTGCTTGCATTCTTAACCTTCATTCTTCAATATATTGAGATAACAAGAAGGGGAAAAGAAGCCAGTTATCCCCTTTGATCTTCTGATGAGGTCAGTTTAGCTTATGCAGATAAAAAGAAAGCTCCTGCCAGTGTTTCTTGACCTTTAATGGCCTTCAATTCAAAATTTTATTTATGCTAGGGAGTCATATTTTGGTGGGAAATTTCCTAAGTTCCTTTGTTCCCCTTGTCTGAAACTTACCTAGGAGTTTCAAACATTAAAAGCTGAGTCAGTATCTTCAGAGAGAGAGTCAGGTTAGGGGTCTATTGAAAAAAGAGCTGAAAAGAAACAAGATCATAGATTAGAGTAAGAATAAATGCATAAATACATAGAAAAAGATAGATCTAAGCACATACCTCAGCAGTTCTCAACCTGTGGGTCATGACCCCTTGGAAACAATGAAAATATATACTGCATATCAGATATTTACATTACGATTCATAACAGTAGCAAAATTATGAAGGGATGAGTGTTAGGAAGTAGCAACAAAAATAATTTTATGGTTGGGGGTGACCACAACATTAGGAAAGGGTCCCAGAATTAGGAAAGTTGAGAACCACTGACATACCTCAGTACCCCAGTAAACCAGTCTCCTCCTTTTGGAAATAGGTCTTCATTAATCTGATGGAAAATATTTATCTTGTTTCTAAGAATTGTAGATCATGGTCTCTACTAGCTCAGTGTGGCCAGCACTTTTGCCAATGGTCACACAAGCTCCTCCCAGTTGGAATGTCAGGGCATCCAAAAGGCAGCAGCTTTCACAACAGAGACTACCTGATTCAGGTGTTCCAAATGCTTGCATGCTGATGCTGACCTCTTGTTCTCCTACTATATAGAGATTCAAAACCATTTTTTCAATTTCATGAGTACCAAAAAGAACTTAAAATTGTGATATACAAGTGCTTTTTTTTTTTTTTAAATAATATCATGTCTAGTATATTTTCTTGGTACCATTATATGAATGAAAGGGCTCAAGTTTGTAATTTTGCTGACATTTAAAGTGGAGTACCTAGTAACATATGATGTCAGATAATTAAGTCCATAACATCTTGACTATCTAGATGGGAACCACATGTATACCTTATCACCACACACCATAAAAGGACCAGTGTTATTTACAGATAGGGTCAGGCGGGAACTTGTGACCTCCCATTTAGAGTTTACTGTGCCTCTTCTTCATCACTGCTATGTCCACATCTCCAGTGTCCATGTGTTCTTGTAGGTCACAGGTTATGAAATATTTGATATTAAAGGCCCTTGGTCTTGGCCAGGCATGGTGGCTCATACTTGTAATTCCAACACTGTGGGAGGCCAAGGCAGGTCGATTGCCTGAGCTCACAGGTTCGAGACCAGCCTGAGCAAGAGCCAGACCCCATCTCTAAAAATAACCGGGCATTGTGATGGACTCCTGTAGTCCCAGCTACTCGGGAGGCTAAGGCAAGAAAATCACGTAAGCCCAAGAGTTTGAGGTTGCTATGAGCTGTGACACCACAGCACTCTACTGAGGGTAACAGAGTGAGATCTAAATAAATAAATAAGTAAATGCCTTTGGTCTAGTTCTGACAGTTCCAGCACTTGGTCTTGTCACTTAACCGAGTCAGTTCAGTCTTTTGCCCTGTCCACACACTTTGCCTGTCCATATTCTCTCTGGTAACTTAACAAGGGCAGCAAGTGCCCACTCAGGTTTTGCAGGCCTGTCTTATGAGCCATCCGTAACATCTGCTGATTTAACAGTCATTGACATCACGAGAGTTAGTGTCAGAACTACCTAAGACATGCAAGAATGCCATCTGTACCATCAAACCATAGAACTTGATCATGTTATTGCTCTAGTATGTCACCCAGGAAAGATCCAACATCATCCCTGTTTTCAATGCAAAGGACAAATTTAACTTCTTAGTGACTTCACCTGAACAAAATATAGTTCTTGAGCATCCACAAAGGTTGTTCTGTGTCCAGTTGACTCACTCCTAGGAGAAGTGGCACGGTGTTTCTTCTCCACTGTGGACACAACAACTTGTCATACATCCAGCTCTGGACTGGTTCTCCCAGGCACTCATGTTGGCAGGAACAAAATGAGTTTGTGTTCCTTCGCATGGTATAGATGTTGGCGTAACCAGCAAGTCGATTGATTAGTTAGTGGGGCCGGGGTTTGAAAGATTGATCAAAAGGGATGCCTGGGCTGTGGCTGACCTGCTGGAAGAGCAATCAGGGTTAGTGAGAGCAGACACAGCTTGAAAGAAGAGTTGCAGTGGAAGGGAAAAGTGGGAAGGTTGAGCCAATGCCCACTCAGCTTCCAGTGTGCAATTCTCAAACACTTTTTAAAAGAAGTGTTTGGGCAGCTTAAAAGACAAAAAGAAATTTTAGATGAAAAATGGGGTTTCTTGACCACTGATCTTGGACAGAGCTGTTTTTGTCATGAAGATGTTTGCTTCAGGGGTCTGGAACTTGGCCCTGGAAAGCCGTACTTTCTGGTCACCTGTAGGGGGTCATTCCGTAATTTTCTCAGTGTAGTTTGATGTGGGTTACATGAATCCAGAAGGATTTTTGTTTTATTTTTATGGCAGTGTAGGTCTCAAAGACCTTCCCAGTGAGGTAACAGCATATCCCTTCTTCTAAAACTGAGATGTGTGTTCACTTCCTTGGTCAGACAGGCTGGCAAGGCCTGTCAGCTGGCCTGAGGCCATGCTCCTTACACCTGTTGATGGTGTGCTCCAAGCATGTTCGTTAGCATCTCTATGTGGCTGATATCGTATCAGATTGTTCATTTAAATCCTCCTGGTGTTCAGTCAGTCCAGGGATAGAAGGTTTAAAGGTGCCAGCAGGCCTGGGGTGACAGAACACTGTTTCAAAAAGGGGTTAAACCAGCTCTTCTAATTTGGAACATTTCAGATTTTTACAAGGGCCAAAGGTAACATTTCTGGCCACTTAAGTCCAACTTGACAGACTTTTTCAAAATCATTTTTATTTCTAGATTTGTAGATTCCTTTTGCGCTGATTATCGGGGGTGGTATGGATTATGGAGTTCTAATGAGTACCCCAGAGCCTCAGGTGGTTTGGAATGAGCCCCTTGACCCGACTCAGTTATACAAAGGAATGCCAAAATGAGAATAGTCTTGGTTACTCTACTCATATCTTTACCACCATGGTAGCACCTGCATGCCTCGGCAGGCAGCACTTGGCCCATCCACTAATCACGCAAACAACAGCCAAACAGGGAGAGAAGTCTAAAGCTGGAGGTACATCTGTGAAATCAATTTGGAGTGCCAAAAAGGGATAGTCTGGGCCTTTGGGGACCAGTTTCCTCCAGAAACTGAGTGAGATTTACAAACAATGCACTGGGAAATAATTTGGTCAGGGATATTGTAAATCCCAGGGTGATACCAACTGTACATCTATGAATATTTTCCTGTTCTTAATTATCCCCCATTTGTATATATGTCCAACTTGATGGGAGATAAGTGCAAATCTAAAAAGTTAAAAGGAATCATAGGTAGTCTATTTGGCTTAATATACAACCTGTCCAATATTATAGGTCCACCAGCAATAAGAGTGTCAGCAGAAGTTAAGAAATGAGGTTTTCAATTTGTGCCACCTGCATGGCAGACTCCAAAGACCTATTTTCTTTACAATGAGAGACAGATACTATCTTTACAATGGGTCTAGTTGCATTCTTGATCTTCTTTCCTGCAGTATGTTGGGATAACAAGGAGAAGACGACAAAACAATTAGTGGTTTTGGATGGTTTGGGTTTTTTTTTTTTTTTTTTGGCCGGGCCTAGGTTTGAACCCACCACCTCCGGTATATGGGGCCAATGCCCTACCTCTTTGAGCGATAGGCACCACCCTGGTTTGGTTTTTTTAATGAAGATAGCGGGAAAGCTTCTTCTAACACCTGTTGGTCTCTAAGAGCTTTTAATTCAAAATAGTCTTTATATCAACAAGTCACATTTTGGGGTAAAATTTCCTGAACTACTTCATTCAACACAAAGAAATGATAAATAGTTGGAGAGGGAGCAAGATGGTGGCCTAATAACAGCTTGTTTGTAACTGGACACAGTGAGATTGGGGAGAGAAGACTTCAAGCATCTCTGGTTTGTGGGCTTTGCCCAGAAACATCCCTTTGGGAACACAGGAAGACAGCAAGAGACGTCTGGACACCAGGAGGAGGACAAAAGCACTGGTGAACTGGCAAGTGGTTGCATTCGTTCCATCTGAAGCTGTGGCTACCACAGTTGTAATTACAACAGCAGCGAGATTGCAAATAAGGAAGGCCTTCTCTTGTGGGCTGTTTTGTATTTTTGGACTTGGGCACTCTGTTGAACTATCTTCGGAGAACTTGGGCAAAAGTGTGGATGACTTTAAGTGTTGTCTAGGGCCTTAGACTGACCTGCTGAGCCGAAACAGAGCTAATATTGTTTGGTTGTGGGCCCTGTGTGCAGCCAGCGTGGGAGAACTGCTCCTGCAGGCTCCACCCTCAGGGTCACAGAGCAAGCTTGGGCTTGGAGATATTGGGTGAGTGATCTAGTGACTGAGGAGCACCAAAGCCTGGGACTGAGACGCTAGGGAAGAGAGGAGATTTCAGTGTTTGGTAGTAGCAGCACTTACTTGCAACCTCAGCCCTCAGGGGCCTAGAGAGAGACCGGTGTTGGTGCACTGGATAAGCCAGCAGCCACTTCAGGAGAGATGCCAGAGACAAGTGCTTTCCTGGGAAATCTTTTGCATAGCCAAGGTTAGTGATTCAAAGTGTCATTTAATTGAGCTGAGGAGAGATTTAGGCTCTCCACCCTGCAGGGTTTGAGAAATCAACAGAAGTCTCCAGTCTCTGTCTCATACACCTGTATCAGGATTGTGATTAACATCTCATACCCCAGAAGATCACCTGTTGCTCAGACGATATTTAACAAGATATATATAACATATATACTGCTTTGTTTTTAGTTTTGGTTGTTTTTTTAAATTTATTTCAACATTTTCCCTCTAGATTTTTTTTTTCTTTTTCTTCAATTTTTTCATTTTTCTAGTTTAAATATAATTTTCCATTGTTGCCTTCTTTAATAATAATAAATTCATTTTTGATAATGTTTCTTTCCCTATTATTTGTTTTTTTCTTCCAATTTTATCCTGTAAGGGTTTTTATTTGTTTTGATTTGATTTATAGTATTTTTGTCTTTCCTCTCTACTTGGTGGAGGTGGGGTACTGTGTCTGAAGAGGCTGGCAAAGAGCTGCTGACTTCCAGGTAACCCCCCAACCCAGCACCCCTAGAGGTTGAGGGTTTTTAAGATTGGGTCAAAGTACTCTACTATGTACCTATATTACTACTGTCTCCTTCTTTTTAAATCTTTTTTCCTCTCTTGCTCTTCAATCTTCTCA
>CAUYRH010012015.1:0-30335 GCA_963574655.1 Perodicticus potto | reverse complement strand
CCCCCACAAGCAATTTTTTTCTTTTTTTGAGACAGAGCCTCAAGCTGTCACCCTGGATAGAGCGCCCTGGCATCACAGCTCACAGCAACCTCCAATTCCTGGGCTCAAGCGAGTCTCTTGCCTCCGCCTCCCAAGTAGCTGGGACCACAGGTGCCCGCCACAACGCCCGGCTACTTTTCTGTTTTTGCAGTTCAGCCAAGGCTGAGTTTGAACCCGCCACCTTCGGTATATGGGGCCGGCACCCTACTCGCTGAGCCACAGGTGCTGCCCTGGAAATTATTTTTATACAGAGGAATAAAGGAGTATCTGCCTGTATCATATGAAAAGTCAGGGTTACATCAGTGTCATTCTTGATTAAAAAAAAAATTTATATCCTTCTGCCTCATGTCCCAGGCACCTTCTTGAGTGACTACCCAGGAAGAGTTGGAATGGCTTTGTGTATCTTTCTGAATCCCCAAGTCTTCAGCTGCAATGAAGAAATTATACAGAGAGACTCCTTTGAAATGTTACCGTAGTGTGGACTAAATCATTCCTAGCTTCTACATCTGCTATTCCTCGAAAGGTGTGTATGCTTTGACTAATGTATTTGCTGTATGCTAAAATTCAGAATACAAATGTCTTCATTCAATAACGAAGGAAATGCCATGAAGGCTGTGTTAAATAGTTTGATGAAAATATTTCAGATTGTATATGAAACTAGCACATTGTACCCCTTGATTGCAGTAATGTACACAGCTTTGATTTAAAAAATAAGCAAAAAACAAAAAACTAAGACTTTTGATACCTAAAGATCTCATGCCTTTGTTTAAAATTTGTACTTGGGAGGCTGAGGCAAGAGAGTCGCTTAAGCCCAGGAGTTGGAGGTTGCTGTGAGTTGTATGATGCCACGGCACTCTATGGAGGGCGATAAAGTGAGACTCTACAAAACAAAAATAAATAAAATTTCAAGTAACTATAAAATTGTGAATGAAAACAAGGTAAGGTACAGTAGTTTTGGAAGAAAATTTTTCTTTTTAATTGAAAGATTTTTTTTTTTTTACCCTAAGGGTTGATGGTTTTATAATCTCAAATATTTGCCAAGGGGATGCATAGAGCTATGTGAGTGAACTGCATAAACAAACGTAGGTCACTTAGAATGTCAGCTTCATAACTTCCTCTCAGAGCATCATGAGGAAGAGCTGCCCCTAAGCTCTCAGGGAGGGGCGTAGATGGAGCAGCAAGGTGGACCTGGCTCTCTGCTGCTGCCCTGTGGGCTGTCAGCCTTCACCACTTGCTTGGCATTGCTGTGATTTTAGCTCTTGTTTTTTAAGGACCTAGTCTCTGTTGACTCCTAAAGTGAATTTTCTCTGGCAGCTCAGGCTGTATGACTTGTGGGAGCGTGACTCCCACAACGGTCACTTGTGGCACTGCAGAGAACTGGTACCGCAGCGCTCCCTGCAATGTACTGTCTGAGCTTTAAACAAGCGCCTCTGTGATGGCTCAGATCCTAAAGATTTTCTCTTAGAAATCTGCTGTAACATTCAGCCAAAATGATTTTATGTAAAATTTCAGGAAATCTGTAATAAATACATCATAATCTAAAATTCAAAAGTCATTTGTGTTTTAGAATTCTGAAAGTATTTTCCAATAGAGGCAGTTGAGGTCTTTTGGGCTTGTGTATTTAAACCGTTTAGTTAAACACTATTTACAATGAACAACCTCAGACAATAATATTGTTAGAACATAAGTAAATAATCAAAATTGAACAGAAAAAATGTTTTATTAGCTTTAATATCAGTGTTTGAAACAAAACAGATTTACTAGAAAAGACGGGCTGCTCCTGGGAGGTTCTGCAGTCTCTGGTCTCTGCCTGAGCGATTTCTCCCACGTCAGCCCTTCCCCGACACACAGTGATGGCTGTGGTACTTCACTGGGTCTGTGTGCTGCCTATGGACACGTACAGAACATGGCAGCCTTCTCCAAAATATTTGGATATGGGATTTTAAGAGACACAATGAGCTGTCACTGAAATGTGTATATTCTGGTTTTGTTATTACTTATGACCCAAATGCTAAGAGTGCACGTCTTTACCCTCACTGCCTTGATTAGAATGTGTCATGAATAAACATGAGTCGTGCTGAGTTTAATAGGCACTGGCCAATCCTCTGACCACATGTCTGCATCAGCTCCAATGGCTGGCCGTCAGTGCCCCTGGTACCGGGACAGCGGACCTGTCTGAAGAGGAAGTGTTTCATCTGATGTTTCAGAGGCACGAAGGGGAACCCTTGTGACTAGCCTGGCACTTAGTGAGTTGCAGGTGGTTCTGAGAAAGGTGAGCAGGAGGCAGCTCTGGCGTGTTGGAGCACTGTCTGAGCATTCAGGAGTGGGGAACACGGCTGGGCCGCGTGGTCTGTAGGAACGCGTTCATCCTCCAGACAGCTGACCCTGCATTTGCTGCCTGCTTATCTTAGCCCTGCCCTCACAGGTCAGAGGGACTGAGGCAGGAGTGCCTGGGCAGGACAGGTTTTGTTTTTCTGTTCCTGAGGCATTAGCATGGTCCTTCGCCCATCATTGGCACCCAGAAAACATGCTTTGGGTCAGGGCACAGAGGGGTGGACTTGTTGGCTGTAGAGTGGGCTCTCCGGGTTGCTTTACCCCGACACTTGAAGCCTTGAGTCCCCTCAGAAGGGAGCCCTGTCTTCATCCGGGGCCTGGTGCACAGCTGTATGTGTCACAAGTGCCTGTCGCCTGCCTTCCTGGTCTCCCCCCGACAGGTGTCAAGGATGCCACATCATTTGTGACCTTCATGTCTCTGTGGGAGGTGTGTTGTCTCAGTGCAGCCCTTGGTCCTCTCCCTTGGTCACCAGGGAGCTGCAGCCTTTGTCCCTTCCTCGTGGGGTTCATGTTCACTGTGTGACTTGCAGCGGAAGGTGACTCCCCGTTGTCACTCTGCCCCTCTCTCTCCAGACAGCAGTGGGCAGCTCCAGACAGAAAGCCATAACTAGAGTGACATTTCACTTCCCAGGCCTCATGGCAGGTGCTCTGAATGTTTTTCTAGCTTTGCGATGCCGTCGGCATTGTGCTCACGGTTCATGACCACACAACATTGATTGTAGTTGGAATACAGGAAGGGCAGTGATCTCGTTGTACCCAGAAGAAACTGTCCAGGTTGGTGATGCTTTGAATCCTGTGCTGGCTTGTCTGGAGCAGGTGTCTTGTTCACTGGATGATGGGGCTCAATGACTTTATTTTTCCTGCATTTTGGAGTTAATTATGTCAGTAATGATACCTGATGCAATATAAGGCAATGAACTTATTTATTTAAGCCAGTGGGCTGCTGAAGCTGGTCAGCACAGTTGAGGAAGTTTAATACCATTGCAGGGGTCCTGTGTGGATTTCAGTCTGACAATGAACAGCTTGTAGCTCTGGGAGTGTGTGTGCTCTTTGTACTCAAACCCCTGACTCTGGGAGAGTGTGTCTGCTCTGTGTACTCACAGCCGTGAACTGGGAGTGTGTGTGCTCTGCGTGCTCACAGCCATGAACTGGGAGTGTGTGTGCTCTGCATACTCACAGCCGTGAACAGGGAGTGTGTGTGCTCTGCGTACTCACACCCGTGAACTGGGAGTGTGTGTGCTCTGTGTACTCACAGCCGTGAACCGGGAGTGTGTGTGCTCTGCGTACTCACACCCGTGAACTGGGAGTGTGTGTGCTCTGCGTACTCACAGCCGTGAACCGGGAGTGTGTGTGCTCTGCGTACTCACAGCCGTGAACCTGGATTGTGTGTGCTCTGTGTACTCACAGCCGTGAACTGGGAGTGTGTGTGCTCTGTGTACTCACACCCGAGAACTGGGATTGTGTGTGCTCTGCGTACTCACACCCGAGAACTGGGAGTGTGTGTGCTCTGTGTACTCACACCTGAGAACTGGGAGTGTGTGTGCTCTGTGTACTCAGAGCCATGAACTGGGGGTGTGTGTGCTCTGTGTACTCAGAGCTGTGAACTGGGGGTGTGTCTGCTCTGTGTACTCACACCCGTGAACTGGGAGTGTGTCTGCTCTGTGTACTCACACTCGTGAACTGGGAGTGTGCTCTGTGTACTCACACCCGTGAACTGGGAGTGTGCTCTGTGTACTCACACCTGTGAACTGGGAGGGTGTGTGCTCTGCGTACTCACACCTGTGAACTGGGAGTGTGTGTGCTCTGTGTACTCACAGCCGTGAACTGGGAGTGTGCTCTGTGTACTCACACCCGTGAACTGGGAGTGTGTCTGCTATGTTTACTCACAGCCGTGAACTGGGAGTGTGCTCTGTGTACTCACACCTGTGAACTGGGAGTGTGTGTGCTCTGTGTACTCACACCCGAGAACTGGGAGTGTGTGTGCTCTGTGTACTCAGAGCCGTGAACTGGGAGTGTGTCTGCTCTGTGTACTCACAGCCGTTAACTGGGAGTGTGTCTGCTCTGTGTACTCACACCCGTGAACTGGGAGTGTGTCTGCTCTGTGTACTCACAGCCATGAACTGGGAGTGTGTGTGCTCTGCGTACTCACAGCCGTGAACCTGGATTGTGTGTGCTCTGTGTACTCACAGCCGTGAACTGGGAGTGTGTGTGCTCTATGTACTCACACTCCTGACTCTGGGAGCGTGTGTCTGCTCTATATATTCCCACGCATGACTCCAGGAGCGTGTGTGCTGTGTGTACTCACAGCTGTATCTCCAGGAACATGTGTCTGCTCTGTGCCTTCATGACCCAAGGATAGGATGAGCTTTGGTTAGAGGTACCTAAGTGTGGAAGTGCCCTTTTCTGTGTCGTGCAGGTTTTCCAAGGGAATCGGTAGTCCCATCTTGATATTCTTCTGTGCCTTGCTGGAGGGGGTCCTGGCATTCCTGCTGTGATGGGCACCCTAGCAGCTCTCCTGGTCTAGCTGTCCTGGTGGCTCTGTGACCTGGGTGGGGCTAGCTACATGGGCTCCTCTGGTCCAGAGGTGATGGCAGAGACTGGTTGGACTTGGCTGCCGCCTGCTGGTTTCAGGCCTCTGGCTGGACGGGTGGGTCTCTACGTGGTCAGCGTGAGCGTGGGAAGAAGGGGCCCAGTGCTGGCAGTGGCTCTGTTTGCCTCATTTGACCTGGTTGTGTTTTCAACCACCAGACTAAAGACTTAAGGACTAAGGGTTTGGTGGAAGCAGGTCGTTTCAGGGCTTTATGTCCCCTGAATGCTGACCGCCAGCAGCTCTGTTTCCATTTTTGTCACTCTGTGCCTGTGTCTCGGGCAACCCGGTTGCTTTGTCCTCTCCTGTGATGGGGCTGTTATCAGAGGGGACTCACGGACTTTGTCCCCTGCAGGCAGGGCGGCTGTGGCCTCACACCCTTGGGCTAGGGGTCAGTGTGGTCAGGGAGAAGGGTGTCCAGTGACAGACCTGTGTCACCATTGTCACACCATAGGCACGTGTGCACCTTCCCCTGCTATTGACACGTCCTCCGTGCTCAGCTCGGCACCCGGCTCAGAGAACGAGAAGCCGGTGTCCGCAGCAGGGTCTCTGATGGCCTGTGCTCATTTGCCCAACTTCAGTTCAAGGTTTGCCGTGACTCTCGTCCTGTTTGCCTTGCAGTGAGAAGTGTGAGGTGCTGCAGTACAGCCCCAGGGAGGCTCAAGATGCAGCCAAGGTAAGAGGGGTGGTTGAAGGTTTACAGTTGAGATTCATGTGTGAGTTCTTGTGTGTCACAGTCAGTGGATGCCCGCTGGTCTTACGGTGTAGGTCAGCATGTTGTCATCTAAAAGTACTGCTGACCCAGCCATGACAGAGAAGAGGACGTGGAGAGCCCTGGCCCACCCTCCACAGCGTTTTATTAAACGGAGGGTAAAATGGAAAGTGGGATTGGTTAATGGGAAAGATGCAGTCACGCAAAGACAGCTGCTTCTCCTGAATTAGTTCATTTGGCGAAAGTCCTGTCAATTTCAGGGAACTTTCTGAGTAATAGCACAAAAATCAAACAAAAAAAGTTGAAAAAAAATTGAAAAAGAATAATGCAGGAACATCTGCCTTCTCAGATACAAAAACAAACTATGAAGTCATGGTAATGAAAGCGGCGTGGTGTTAGTGCAGTAAGTAAGCAGCTTAGTGGAGCAGAATGGAATCCAGAAACAGGTTGTGTGTGTGGCTTTAGTTTGGTGAAGTCATCTCCTTAAAGGGTAGTTTAAAAATTGAAGTAGAAGAAAATGAATTATTTTTTGAATGGCACTGAGGCAGGTGAACATCATACATTTGTTAACAAGTTTTAAAATTTTATTTTTATAAATTAAGTATAAATTACTAAAAGAAAACTATAAAGTTCTAAAAGTTCTAGGAACGACCACATTTTGGGAACTGGATTGAGGTGCAGGCAGTGCCCTTCTTGCGTGGTTGGAACAGACGGCCCACACTGGCTCAGCAGGGACGGGAGAGCACAGGTCCCGAGGACAGGTTTTCAGCAGGCGCGGCCCCTCCTCTCAGGTGGAAGCCCTGAGTCTGGGCTGGCTCCTGCAGAGAATCCTTTTGAGACTTGGACTTAGCAGTCGTTTAGTTTCATTCTCTTCCGAGCCTTCTGTCTCTGTGATGCTCCTTTGTTTACAGATTATTTTTACACCTTTGGCAGAATGTTTAGAGGGCACACATCTTAGAAGAATAATATATTTTGTTTTTAGCACTGTGTTGTTTGTGTTGACCTTAAGGAGGTTCCCCGAGGTCTGTGGAGAGAAGGGGCAGGAAAGAACACTGTCTGGAAGGCGGGCTGTGTGGACAGTGGGGCTGGGGGACTCAGGGTGTGTGTGTTCCTGCCCCACTGTTTGTCACTTCGAGGGCTGGGTCTGCCCTCTGTGCTGAATTGACTTGGGAAGAGTCAGTGTGCTACGAGGAGCACTGATCCTCCCTCGAGTCTTGCTGCTTTTCCTTGTCGGTCCTTTTTCTCCCAGGCTGAAGGTAATTTCTGGCTGGTCCCGGGGTGGTAGGAGGCAGAGCCGTGCCCGAGAGGCAGCACCATCCCCGTTTCATTACAGTCATCCAGCTCCACGTTCCTTCTGTGTGGTTGATTCTTCTTACCAAATATTCATAGCTTACAAATGTACTAAAATGTTACGTCATTTAAATTTCTAAAATGAGGTCCTCTGTTTAAATTGGACTTTTTATCCGTTTTAGGTGGTGGAGGATATCGAGTATCTCAAGTACGACAAAGGGCCGTGGCTGGAGCAGGACGAGCGCACCCTCTACTACCTGCGGATGCTGTGAGTCCGTGCGCTGCGTCCTGACGCAGCAGAGCAGTGCTCTGTCGTTGGTGTGTGTTTGGGGTCTTGTGCCCGGTTCTTTGTTTTATGACAGCATGTAGGCTACACTTGCAGGAGACAGAAACTTAGAGGACTCTGAAACATCACGTTTCAAGTTAGGCGCTGACCCCTGCAGCCATCCTGAGATGCATTTCCTTTTCTCTCCCAAACAGGTCTGATGACTCACTGATTGCCATTGTTAATTCACAGCTATTTGGCTTCCACTTCGTGCCAAGCACCTTACCAGTCAACAGTTAGAGTGTTAAATACAGTTCCTGCTCTGCTGGAAATGTACTGCAGTAGCGGGCAGTAAACAAACAAAAACAACTGTGTTGGGTCATAAAGGCCACTGAGCACGTAGCCCTGAGTGGCGAGTGGCTGGGATGTGACAAAGAGTCTCTCAGAGAGAGTCCTTGGGGAGACCAGGGCCAGTCCTCCTGCGGTGGGAGGGAGCAGCAGCAGGCGGCTGTCAGGTGGACAGACTTGGGGCAGAACGTGGCATCACAAGGGGAGGCTGTGGGCCTTCAGCAGCTCTGGGATGGACATGGGGATTTTTTCTGAATGAAAGGAAATGCTGTTTGGGGGTTTGAGGAGAGGAGGGGTGTGATGTAACTTACGTCGTTTCAGGCTACTGTGTTGATTTCTTGGTATCATCTGAATAGATATCCTAAAAATGCACAAATTTGGTAAGTTAAAAAAAGAGAGTTACATCCATCTGTACTGCTCTCAACACTGTCTATGCCAAGATGACTGGGTTAGCATCCCCTCCTCCCTCAAGTTCTGATTCCCTGCCTCTAACCTATGGCCCCATGCTCACCCTAGATGGACAGCACATGGGAGCTGCTTACAACAAGGTGACTGAGCAGAAACCAGGGGGAGCCCTTGGGGATGTGTGGGCTTAGAGGGTCCTCTGCACTGGTAAAGTTGGTTGGGCTGCTGAGGCTGATGCTATGAAGGCAGTCTATGCTCCTCTGGGAGCTGTGGGTGGGGGGCGCTGAACATTGGCCTATTCCCCGTAATTTTAACTTCAGGACAGGAATGGATGAGGAGATTGAAGATGGAGAGACTGGGTCTCAAGAGAGGAAAATTAAAGGGATATGTTTCTAAAAGAAAGGTGATTTTCGTAGCCAAGACTCACCTTTCCATGACTAGGTCAGAGGGCTTCCTGAGGGGATCAGCCATCCACCTGCTGCTGTGACTCTGGGTGAGACCCGCCCCTCTGTGCCTGTCTCCTCACGGTACAGCAGGGAGAAAGCAGAACCGGCCTGTGGGACTGTGTGAGGAATTTCAAATGAGGAATTCCAAGGGTTTAGGAGAGGACGTATCATAGGTACTAAAAAGTTGCAGTTACTGTATCCTGATAATTTGATACTATCATACAGTATCTTATACTCTAAGTATAGAGGCATGACTAGCTTATGTTTTCTCTGTTAATATTTTTGTTCTTATGTACTTTTCTACCTTTTTTTGTTTTGTTTTGGGTTTTTGCTTTTTAATTTTTTTTCTGATCTCAAAAATAATTCACATTCATTATCCTGAATTCACAGATTACAGAAATTTGCAATGTGGTTGAACCCCCTGTCCAAAGACAACCATACTTAGTAGGCTCCCTGGTCCCCGTGCACAAGCCAGTGCCGTTTGCTGGTGGTTGTAACCAGGATTTCCAGTCCGCCTCGCACTTGGTGGGAGGGCTGACCTGCACAAGTGCCCAGCATGCCGTCAAGCTTCACTGCTGGTGGGGATGTGCTAAGAAGTGCATCGTTAGATAGCGTGGTCACTGTGCAAACATCAGAGGGCACCTAGCACAACCAGCTGGGTTGCACAGCTCACTGCGCACTCGGCCGGGTCACTGTGCAAACTTCAGAGGGCACTGAGCACAGCCGGCTGGGTTGCACAGCTCACTGCGCACTGGGCCAGGTGGTGCAACCTGTGGTTCTGAGGCTGCACGCCTGCTCAGAGTTCTGTGCTGAGTACTGAAGATCAGGTATTTGTGTAACACAGAAAAGATACAGCGAACATACAGTATAAAAGATTTAAAAACAGGGCACCTTTATAGGGCACGTACCATGGATGGAGCTCACAGGACTCAAGTTTTTGGGGTGAGTCAGCGAATGAGCAGGGAGTGAGCGGAGAGTGCACAGGGAGGCGAGGGGCATGCTGGGACCCGTTGCAGACAAAGCAGTATTATTTTTTCTTCAATAATAAATAAACCTTAGTTTATTATAACTTACAAACCTTTCTTTTTTTTTTTTTTAGCTTTTTGACTCTTACACACTTAGCTTAAAATATGTATTTTATAGCTATACAAAAATATGTCCTTCTATAAGCTTTCTTTCTATTTTTAAAATTGTTTATTTTTATTCTTTTAACATTTTTTGTTAAAAATTAAGAGACAAGCGCACACATCGGCCCAGGCCTCCCCAGGGTCTTCCACCGTGCATCTCATCCCCCTGGATGGCGCTCAGAGGCCAGTAACACATGGAGCTACCGTGACCTGTGAGGACAGTGCCTTTTTCCAGACACCTCCTGGAGGACCTGCCCAAAGTTGCTTTACAGTAGTTTGTAAATATGGAGTCTAAAGTAACAATAAAGAATATAGTATAGAAAAAATATAAGCCAGTAACATAGTTACTTGTTATCATTATCAAGAATTGTGTCCTAATGGCACTGTGGGAGGCTTGTTTACACTGGCATTGCCACAGATGTGAGTGATGCTTTGAGCGGTCACGTTGAAACAGCTCCGACAACAGGCGTTTTCAGGTCCGTGGGGATCTTACGGGACTCCTGTCTACATGCGGTCTGATGTGCTGCACGTGACTGTGTCAGACCAGGAGCAGTCTGCCCATTGTACATATAGAATCTGTTGTCTAGGAAAACTAGGGAAGGTTTGCTATGTACTCCCTGTCAGTGTAACTTTGCAAATTTGCCGTTAACTATTTCTGTTTCCCCCAAATTCAGCTTGTAGCTTCATCTATCTTGGTCTTTATAGGAGGCCAATGGCACATTTGGCCAGAGCATGGCAGAGAGTTTAGTGAAGGGACATTTACCAAGGGCAGGGCAGAGTCAAGGGAAGACAACAGGATGGCGAGGCACCCAGACCGTCCACAGTGGGTGCTGGTGGCCAGGGGAGGGGCCTGCTCACTGGAATCCAGGAGCCACTGCAGCTGTGGGAGAGCCCACCCAGTGTAAGCTGGGGCCCCAGAGAGAAAGGGACCCCCACACCCCGGAGCTGGGAGAACAGACGCTGGACCTTTGTTGGCATCTCTGCTCAACTTGGCATCAGGGCAGGAGAGCCTCACAGGTGCAGAGGGTCGGCCTCTTCGGGCACGGAACACTGTGGAGGGGACATGAGAAGAGGTCTGTGGGAACAGGTGGAGAATACCCCAGACTGTCCACCCAAGGAATGCAGGGGACGGTCAGCTTTCACAGTTGTCTCTGTCCATAATGAAAGTGTGCACCACAGCATGGGACGGAGCAGCTACCATGTCATTGTGCAGTGATGGCAGTTCATTACCACAGGTGTTTTTCATAGAGGGGAGAGGATGAAGGAAAACAATCTTATGCAGAGTTCCTGTGGTCATCCCTTGTGTAGCTGATCAGGAGACCCAAGTTTGCCTCCATAGCTTCCTCCTCTCCCATGTCCACCCCCGCCCTCTCCCCTCGGCCAGCCCTTCAGCCAGATGGGGGTCCTTAGCAGGTGGAATGTGGAGGCCTTTGTGCTGTAGATCAGAGTTTCTGGGGGTCACTCCAGATCCCCTCTATGCAGAGTAAGATTAATTTCACCAGCTAGGAGGTGTACACTGCCAGGTCACTTAGGAAGAAAGCATGTCACAGTCTGGAGAAACCTATGCACAGGCTCCCCGTGTGCCCTCCTCCTGTGAGGGGCATGGCGAGCAGGCTGCTCTGTGAAAGACACTGTACCATGTTGGCTGAATTTCTGCCTGGAAAACCTATTAGACTAGCTCAGCGCCCAGAATTTTCACTGGCGGCTGGTCTGGTAGGCAGCTACTCAGATCCCAGACTCAGACAGAAGGCAGGTGTTTGCTGCAATCCTGGTGCACGGCAGAGATCGCTGCTAGTCTCAGCAGCATCGGGCACTGTTTAGAAGCGGCTGTCCAGACGTCAGACCCTGTCAGCCAAGGGCCAGCCTCTCAAGGAGAACCTGCCGCAGCCTGGAGTATGGGCCCTTCTCTATGTTGAGGGCGCCTCGCAAGCACAGGGCAGCGCTGCTGGCAGAAGCACTTCTGTTGGGGAAGGCAGATCCAAACCCAGGAGAGGCGCTTTTTCACTGTGGGCAGAGCCTTGGATTTTAACAAGATGAATTTTTGCCAAAGGAGTCTGAGAGAGGAGCAAGAGAGCTGAGTCTGTGTGAAATCGAATGATGAAACGATGAACCTCAGAATTTAGTCTGTGAGAGGAGAGAAGTAAAGGAGTGGGGTGAGAAAACTGAAATGGCAGTGGACCAAGTGGAATAGAGGTCAAAGGCGTGCCCACTGGTTAGAGAAAGTGGGAGCAACCGTCCAAACTAAAATCAAATGACCTGTGATTCTGACGCCAGAGTGCCGGGATGAACAGTGTAACTCAGGTTTTTCTGATCTTCCTTAAGTATGTGTTGTTGATGTATTTCTAAGTATGTCTTGCTTGCATATTTATATTTTATTTTTAATTTCAAGAACATGTTCCCATTGCATTAAATATTTAAAAATTTGAGACTTGGTGTCTGTAGCTAGGTGGATAGGACGCCGGTCACATACACCAGAGCTGGTGGGTTCAAATCCAGCCCGGGCCTGCCAAACAACAATGACAACTACATCAACAACCAAAAGAAATAGCCGGGTGTTGTGGCGGGCGCCTATAGTCCCAGCTACTTGGGAGCCTGAGGCAAGAGAACCGCTTGAGCCCAAGAGGTGGAGGTTGCTCTGAGCTGTGACGCCACGGCACTCTACCAAGGGCGACATAGTGAGACTCAGTCTCAAAAAAAAAAAAAATAATACATATACACACACACACACACACATACATACAAACACACACACATATATATTTTTTTGACTTTTTGATGGCTGCTGGTGTGGCTGGAATGAGATGCCTTTTGGTACTCAGCAAATGCAGCCTGAGGGCCAGACTCTGCCTGAGCTGCTAAGAGTGGTTCTTAGGTTTTTTTTTTCTCTCTCTTTTTTAAAAATATTATTTTATCCTTTTTTTAATTTCAAAATACTAATTAAGGGTGTACAAGTGTTTTTGTTACATGGATATCTTGTGTAATACTTAAGTCCAGGCTTTTGGTGTGCCCATCTCCAGACTAGAGTTCCTTGTACCTGACAGGTCAGTCTTCACTCTGCACCTGCCCTGCTGCCCTGTGCCACCTTGTCGTCCTGTGTCCTTGGTATTGTTTTGTGCCTGTGTGTGTCCATCATTAGCTCCCACTTGTGAGAACATGTGCTGTTTCCCTTTCCTGAGATGCTTCTCTTAGGATAATTTTATCCACGTTGCTGCGCATGACGTGGTTCCATTGCTTTTTATGGCTGAGTCGTGCTCTTTGTGTGTGTGTGTGTGTGTGTGTACGCGTGCGCACGCGCATATGACAATTATCTTGATTCTTAACTTTTTTAAACAGTTGGAAGGAACAGAAAAGATGATGGGGCAGCAACTGTGTGTGGCCCTCCCGACCTGACACCTGCTCCCTGGCCCTGACAGAAGTCTGCTGACCTGAGAGGCGTGCAGAGTAGCCCCTTGCCCCCTTCAGTATTCGTAGTACCGTACTGAGCACCTTGTATGCGTTTTTGTTCAATTTCAGATTACTTTCTTAAGGTGTAAAAGTGGCCACATTGTACAAACATTTTATAACTATTGATGTTTTTGCAAAGTTATTTTCTAGGGAATGTGTACCAATTTGCACACTCATCTTCTGAATTTTCCTGAGAAGATAATAAACAGCAAACAAAAACATAATTTTGATACCAGGGAAAAGTATTTGTTTTATTTTGCGTTTTGTAAACCGAACTTCAATTTATGTTTTTATTGGTTGTTGATTTTCCCTTTGTGAACTCTCTTCTGTGTTGAGTGGTTTTGCTTCGCTCCCTGTCGACTTCACTGGGTTTGTCACAGTGTGTGCTGTCCCTCCTCTGCTTCCTGTGGGCTTCAGGGGCTTGCTTGTCCTTCTCTGTAGTTTCCTCAGGTAGACGCTAAGATTATTGATTTTTAAATCTTTTTTTCCTAATACACTTTGACCCAGGTATTCAACAAGCCATAGGTCAAGAATATTTGGGGGAAAAGCCACAATAAAAAACAATAAAAACATTAAAAATACAGTATAATAACTATTTATATAGCTTTTACTTTGTATTGTATATTATAAAGAAATGTAGAGATGATTTGAGGTGTGTGGGGTGTATGTGTAGGCCACAGGCAGGTACTGCACCATTTTAGGTGAGGAACTTGAATGTCCCAGGACCTGGTGTCCGTGGGGTTGTTGGAGCCGTCCCCGAGGATGTGGAGGGTGACTGTGTGTGCTGGGACCTGGTGTCCGTGGGGTTGTCGGAGCCCGTCCCCGAGGATGTGGAGGGTGACTGTGTGTGCTGGGACCTGGTGTCCGTGGGGTTGTTGGAGCCCGTCCCCGAGGATGTGGAGGGTGACTGTGTGTGCTGGGATCTGGTGTCCGTGGGGTTGTTGGAGCCGTCCCCGAGGATGTGGAGGGTGACTGTGTGCTGGGACCTGGTGTCCGTGGGATTGTCGGAGCCCGTCCCCGAGGATGTGGAGGGTGACTGTGTGTGCTGGGACCTGGTGTCCGTGGGGTTGTTGGAGCCAGTTCCCGAGGATGTGGAGGGTGACTGTGTGTGCTGGGACCTGGTGTCTGTAGGGTTGTTGGAGCCTGTCCCTGAGGATGTGGAGGGTGACTGTGCTGGGACCTGGTGTCCGTGGGGTTGTTGGAGCCCGTCCCCGAGGATGTGGAGGGTGACTCAGAGCTGTCAGTTTCCCTCCAGTCACTGCTTTTGCTGCATACCACAAATTTTGGTAAGTTTTCATTTTATCATTCAGTTCAAAATATTTTAATTATTTTTGAGGCTTGTTCTTTTACCCACGTATTATTTAGATAAATTTTATCTAGTCACTAAATGTTTAGAGACTAGCTCTCTCACGGTTTTTGATTTCTGGTTTGTTCTCCAGTGGTCTGAGAGCACGCTGTGTGTGACTCCTCTCCATTTAGGTTTGTGAAGGTGTTTTATGTGACAAAGAACAGTTTCTGTCTTGATTAATGTTCCCATTGAGGTTCAGAAGAATGTGGATTCTCCTGTTGTGTGGAGCGTTGTGTGGAGCGTTTTAGAAATGTCAGATCAAGTTGATTGATGGTGGTGTTCAGGTCATCTGTAGTTTTAGTGATTTGTTTTTTCTTCTAGCAGCTGTATTTTGTCTCAAATCTCATAGTTAATTGTTTAAGTGTTAACTCTGTATCTGCTCTGTATCTGAAAGTTTTTTTCTATTCCAGAGCACTTTTGCTGAGGGTAGGAGGTTCCTCATTTTACAGCTGATGAAGCCATAGCTCAGAGTTCTGTCCTGCCAAGGTCATGTGACAGTTGTGTGCAAGACCGACCCCTTGGGCTGGGAGAGCTTCTGGCTCCTGCGCCCTCTCTAGGGTCCTGTGTCACTTGGCGGTCCCTCCTGCTCCTTCAGGCTGGAGTCTTGGGATCATAGCCCCTCCATCAACCGTTGTCCAGCTTGGCCCCTCCTTTTCCCTGCTGACCCCCATGTCCTTGCCTAGCGAGCCATGGAGCTCACTGTGTCCTGTTTTCAGAGACCCTCCCCATCGGGGTTGGATCTCGCTCTCCTCTCCGTTCTTCTCTTAGGTATTTCCTCATTCCACCTCCTATGGGTTCACTTTCAAAAAAGGTTACAGTGATCCTGTTTTCTCCTCATTAAAATTCTTCAGAAGTTGATCTTCGTTTAGTTGTAGATTGAACTTTTACTTCCTAGAACTGAGAACCTAAATCATCTGCTTGCTGCTTCCTCCTCTGCCGGGAGCCTGAGACTCTGCCCACTCTCCCTGTCCTCACCTGTGTGGTAATCACCCCCAAATCCAGGCAGTCTTCAGAGCTGGCGTAGTCTCTCTCTCACACACACACACCGTGAAACGTTTCACTCTTCAGGCTGTTATTTACGTGGACCTACAGGTGATCCCGTTTGTTAGTGTCAGTCTCTGCTGGACAGAGCGTGTCCCCAGAGACCGGACTGCAGAGGGGAATGTGTCTGACTCGCTGACCTCCCACATGGTGCCTTTTTGTGAACATAGTCTGAAATGTGTGTTGATTTTATTCTACACTATGTCCATTGTTCATGTTTTAAAATCATAATTTTAGTAGTTATTTAGCTTTGTGATTATCAAAGCATAGAGGAGGATTCTATAATTCCCCCAAAGTTTAGAAATTATATCAATTAATTGTTCTGGTTTGCTGTAAATGGTTTTGTGCTTTTCTCCTCCTGATTTTTTTTGCCCTCTTCCTCCCCCCTGGGTGTTTCATAACACAGCACAATGGAAATTGTGTTTATTTTCCTTTGAGTACCATTTTTCAATTTGGAGGACTCAAGTGAAAATTATGATCAATTTTCTAAGATAACTATTGTAAACATGGTATGTACGAGTTATACTCTGTGTCCAGAACCTGACCAGATTGTTGAGTTAGGGCATTTCTGTGCCGTCTCCGTTGCGTGTGTCAGCGTGTAATTACGCTGTGTGTGCATGCTTCACTGAGAGACGGTGATTGCCCCTCTCTGCCCTGACAGCACTGTGCCTTCCTAGCGTGGCCTTCCCTCCTGACTGGCGCCGGCCAGCTGCTCTGGTCCTGTCATCAGGCTCGTGCTGTGCAGGGCTCTGACCTCACCCTCCCTGCTACTTGGTGACCGGGTCGTCCCACCATCCTCTTGTGTCATTACTGAGACTTTTCACTTAGCTCCTGGAGAACGTCTTTTGAATGTGAAATTCCAGTGCTGCAGAAACCATAGCACATGAGTTTGGTTTAAGTATAGTGTTGGGGATAGAACTTTGAAGTTCTGGACGTGTTTTAGGAGAAAGTGTAGACATTTTGTTAATTGGGAAACAATATGAGTCATAAAACATAATTTACCACTTCATTATTTTTTTTTCTGGCTTCCTGTCTTTTTAAAATATGTGGCCGTGTACTTCATATTGTAAGCGAAGCTCTGGAACATGTTATCTCATTGACACTTCAGCTTGTGATATGAAAGGGATTATATTCTTAATTAAACTAAGTGCACTGTGAGCAGAATGTTTTCTTTCTCTGCCTTTTGCTTCCTGCGTCATAAAAGGCTTCCTGGTGTCTTTGTGCCGTATTTATCTGAATCTCTGCATTTCTCTAGAGGTTAAGGTTGGGGGCTTTACTGGGGAAACAATACAGGCTCTTAATAGTCATCCTTTAAGCTGTGATCGTAAATTGAGTCTAGCAACTTTAAATAAATTGTAGAATAGTTGGAGCAGATTATTATTTTACCATTCAAAACTATTTTTGAAGCCTACTGTGAATTTCCCAGGGGTAATTCTGGCTGAGTGCACCTAGGTGGCACTGTTGCTCTCTGTAGGCCACACGTCCTCTGGGCCTTTAATTTCTTTCACATTTCCCAGCATTTTCTTAGGTTTTTCAAACTATGGAGAAAACTAAGTCGCCTTCTTACCTGGATATTTGTTAACATTAAACTATGAGCTTCATCAATGGCCATACCACTCTGAACACGCCCTATCTCGTCTGATCTCAGAAGCTAAGCAGCGTCGGGCCTGGTTAGTACTTGGTTGGAAACTACGAGCTTCATTTTTAGTTGAAATTTTTTATTGTGAGATAACTAAACATTTTCCATATGTAACAGATGTAGAAAAATTCTGCTTGTATTAACAATAAGATCTGTACTAGTGTGTTATGGACGCATGCATAAGAGATTTTGGAAAGATGCTTAGGGAAGCTGACAGCACTCCCACAGGTCTGGAAGAGGCGACGCTGAAGATTTACTTTGGTGCTATGACATTTAATGATACTCGAGTTGGGTTTCTAACAATAACCAGTAATTGTAGTCTTAACAAAATCTGGCAACTTTATACCCTTTACAAACTTTCAGATTTGCTTGCTTGAATTTTTAAAAAATACTTTAATATTTTGGAACAGGAAAAATGAACTTAATATTAAAAGTAAGAAAGTAATCTTACCTTTCCTTCTGTTTGTAACAACCATTTCCCTAACCGTGTGTAAACTCACATAAGTGCACTTAGGAAGACAAATAGTGTTAGCCTGGCAGCAGCTCCTTGGGATGGTGTCTGGGTCATTGGATTGTTGACTGTGCACAAGTGATGAGGTGCTGAGTAGGAAATTCATGTGCACTTTCCCTCGCGCACAGTCAGCCTGTTGCAGGTTGTCAGTTCTCTGTCCTTTCCACGAAAGTGTGATCTGTGGACCCCAGGGGCCTGGGGTTCCAACTGGGTGTGTCTGTTTGTGCCAGAGTCTACCTGGGTGCCGTGGGGACCAGGCCTTGGATTTGCACGGTGGGCCTGGACTCTCTTCTCTTAGTGTCTGGCTGAGAGCCAGGTACAATCACAGAATTTCCATTTAAGCCATTACAAACAAGAAATATCTCCTGCTTTTATAATTCATTAACGGGAGAGTGGCCATTTAAAATAATTATTTTCTGTTTTGAGCCCTTAAGAAAAAAGTCATTTTAACTTTTCTCAAAGCTTAAAAAATACTTTTCATCTTTAAGTATTGTGATTATATTCCAACTAAATTCAATTAAAAATAAGCAAATTGTAAAAAAAAGGTAAACATTTCAGCATTTAGCAAAATGAAATAGGAAATTAAAGAGAGTATCCTGTGATCTGTATTGATTGGTGCCAGGAGCAGTAGAGACTTAGTCCCTGGAAAGGGGTACACAGCGCACACCCGGGTGGCCTCTGTGGGCTCCGCTCTGCAGGCAGTCTGAGCCCTGGGCACAGAGGGAGGTGCTGGCATGGGGCCGCAGCAGGCTGCCCACTGGCCGTTTGGTCCCTGCAGATCCATTACTTTCGCAGATTCTGAATGGCACCCTGTGTGCGCAGCTCTGGGGCACAGCTGTGTGGGCAGCTCCCGGTCCTGCCCGTCTCATGTTTAAAGCACACTCTGACATCTCTTCCGTGTGTCCCACACTGTGTTCATTCCAGGAGGTTGTCGTCCATAGGCAGTTCCAAAACAGCAGCTCCAGACAGACCAAATGGTCTTTAGAAAAGTTTTGAAAGTTTTGCTTCTGAGATGAGTGCTTGGCAGTGGACAATGTTTATTCAATAATGGCTTTTTTATTTAGATTTAAAAAATCAGAACTAAGCTTATTTTATTATCTTTATTTTGATGGTTTGGTGTGATCCATATTTGTCTTTATTTTTTAGGGTTCAGGATAAGATGGAGGTGCTGAATTACACTACCATTCCTGTCTATCTCCCGGAAATCACGATTGGCGCTCACCAGAGTGACCGTGTCTTCCAGAAATTCAGGGAGGTAAGACCCTGGTATGTGGGAGGCTGGCCAGTGGGCAGGTCTGTAGCAGTGGGACAGTCACTTCTCTACAGGGGGTTGTGGTTGCTGTTTTGTTTGTTGTAGTGAAGGATTTCTGTGGCGTGGAGACTGGCCTCCCACGCGCGCCGCTCCTCAGGCATCAGGCAGAGCAGAGAGGCTTCTGTTGCCACAGTTCTTCATCAGACACGTCGTCTGACACGAAGATGTTTTCTTTTCTTTAGCTGTTATAAATTTATTGCTTTCAAGTTTTACTTCTGGTGTATCTTAGTCTTTACAACACCCCTGCAAACGATGGGGCTTCTCTTTCTGCATAGGGTTCTCAGGCCACGTGGGCGTGTGTGTGGAGGAGGCAGGGCTGGCAGTGAGGACAGAAGCTGGGAGGGCGAACCGTTTCTCTGTCCCTCCGATCTCATCTCCACACCTTCTTAGTGAATTATTTGTTCTTACTGTGGTGTGCAGAGCCATCTCAGCAAGACTCCCTTAACTAGAGGACGTTTGTAAGTTCTGTCCAGGACCCAGCAGCTGAGCGGTATAGCCTGAGCTGAGACTTGCACCATGGAGCAAGAACACAGTCCATTCTTTATCAGTTGTGGCTTTGGTTTGTTATTGCACATGTGTGAAACAATTGTCTTCAAATCAGAATTCTGAGCTATGCCTTCAACATGTAAATGAGTGTAAATGTGACCTGGGCTTTGTGTTGATGCTCTGAGTTGATGCTTGTTTGTTCTCTCGGGTGCTGATCTGATGTCTGAGGACAGCCCGTTACTTTTTTTCTTGCTTGAGGTACTTGACATTTCATTTTAGGTATGGTTGTGTTAAAAGTGGTTTTACTCGGTATAGAAATTTGGGCAAACACACACCATGAAGATGTCACACAGTGGTGCCCGGTTGACAGCCGTGTCTGTCTTCCTGTCCTCGGACGTGGGCGGGTGTGTGTGTCACGCTGCGTCTCCTTGCCAGTGAGGCTTACAGCCCTGCAGCTTGCTGGGTGTCAGGAGCTGGGCCAGCTCCGCACTGCACCTGGCGCCCTGCTGGCCTCTCTCACGGGGCCAGAAAACCTGCACTTGGTGATTGTTCTTGCTCTGCTCTGCTCTGATGAGTCGCCAGGTCCTGTTGTTGTGTCTGTCTTGCCCACGGCTTATTTTCTTCTGTACGTGGTCATGGCACCTGCCTTGGTCCAGGCTGCCACCTTCTTAGCTAAGCTCTTCAGGGTTTCTACCGAAAAGCAAACCCACATGTCAGTCCTGAGGTGAGGCTCTCCTCTGCTGAGACAGGTGTTGGAGCCACCACCCACAGTTGGTGGATTTGTGCCTCTTTTTCGTTGTCAGACTTTGCTACATTTATGTGTAGAGGATGAATGATGTGCACAGATTTAGAATTGTTAACGTTAGTAGAGTTTCTCTTTGAACATTCCACATTCTTCCTCTTAGTCTTTAGTAAAATGGTTCTCACCTTAACATTTACTTTACTCAGTATTTACACAGCTTCCAACTTTCTTTGGGTTAGTACTTGCATGGTGTAGCTGTTCTTTTTCTTTTAATTTTAACCTTTCTGTATATTTATATTTAATGTGGGTACCTTATAACCTGCAAACAGGGTTTTTTTGTCAGTGTGAGTTATTTGGAATGTTAATCTGTTCACATTTAATGCAATTACTGGTAACTGATAGGTTTGCATTTAAATAGCCTATCTTGCTATTTTATATTTCCCTTTCCATATTGCCTTTTTATTTTTATTTTTTGGATTCTGTTTTTTTTTTTAGTTTCATTTACTCCCCTCTATTTGCTTACTTAGTTGTCATTCTTTTATAGCTTTTAGTGATTAACCTAGTAATGAAAGTATTCATCTTTGCTTTGTTAGAGTCTAATATTAATTAGTAGTTTTTTAGTTCCAGAACCATGCAAGGACCTCAGAATACTTCCCACTGCATTGATCCAACTGTCTCCTGGTGCTGTTCAGTAAGGCACCTTTGTGCTCCATGTGCGATGCTGTTCTGGCGCTCAGGGTGGTTTCGCTCCCGCCCAGGCAGCTGTTTTGTAGGTACACCTGTGTTACATGATACGGTGTTCGCAGAGATAAAAATCTGCAACTGAAATTTTAGGTTGAAGAGGGGAGACTGCCACTCGCTCGCTCAGGCAGGCAGTGCCTCAGTTTATTTCTTACAAGCTTATATAGTCTTAACAACACTAAGTTCTGCACATACACTTGATAATAATAAGCCAGTTGGCAGCAAATGGTCTATAGCACAAAGAAACCATGCAGAGCAGCCACAAAAACTTATTCAGCCATTAGTCTGTAAGCAGCAGGTGCAACCTTTAACTGAGATGCGCGTTAACTTATCTTGTTTTCCACTTTCGAGGTCCCTTCCAGGACATTCCAAAGACAGCCAGACTCTGCTTGCAAAGTCTGCCTCCTATATGATTGGCTTGCTAATCAGTTTGGAGGGTCTTAAAGGAACATCCCTCATATGGACTCTGAGAAAGCTTCTTTAAGCACAAGTCAATGGCACTCGAAGTTACATTGAGGTTACACACCCGCGCTGCATGTGCAGTGCTCTTCTGGAGCTCAGGATGGTGACACTCCTGTCCAGGCAGCTGTTTGTGCAGGTGCACCCGTGCCTACCCTGCCTGGGCTCCCTGCTTCACATGGGACTGTGGGTCTTCTGCCTGAAGAATTCTTTGTTGACAACATGTTCTTGCACTTAGTATTTAAAATGGTCTCTTTTGATCTTCATTTTAACTGTTTTTTTATCTTGTGATATTACAAACTTTAAAAACACGAAGAGAATAGCAAAAGAACCTTTCCTGAACCATTTGAGAGTGAGCCATCACTGTGATACCTGTTAGCTTCTAGCACGGCCAGCTGTGGTAGGGACGTACTTGGCAGGCCCCAGTCTCTGCTTGCTGGGTCAGGTGCTTGGAGGATGGCCCAGGGACATGTTTTCATGAGTCCTCCCTTCAATCCTGATGCCCACTGAGGTTGGAGAACTGCTTGAGTGTAGTTCTTACAGTCAAGGGCATTCTGCTCTACACCCGCACCATAGCTGTCCCAGTTGGGGCGTGAACACCTGCGTCCCTGCCAGCCAAGCTGCAGGCTCTGCTTGAGGGCTCTCCGCATCCCAGTGACGCCCTTCAGAGCAGAAGTGTCCAGTCTGGCTACTGGAGTGTGCGGAGCTATTTTGTCTCTTTTTCTCTCTGACTCTGGTAAGTTCTCAGGTTTTCCTTGACATTCGAGACCTGGACACATGGTTTAGTGCCCCTCAGTTTGGTCCTATCCATCTTTCCCTGGGCCTGGTCTTAGGATGTGTATGTATATATATAAATACACACATGTAAGATGTACGTGTTTGTGCGTGTGTGTATGTATATATATGATATATATACACATGTATTTTTTTTTTTTTTGAGAACTCAGTGCATCTCTCAGGTGGCGGGCAATTCCTTTCTGTCCCATCACTGCCTGCAATACCTTTGGTCACTTGATCAAGCGGTATCCTTGTAAAATTACTCTCTTACTCTTCATAATTAGTATGTGTTTGGGGAGGAAGTCCTCTGGGGATATAGAAATGTCACCTTTCTCATTAGTAGTTCTAACATCTGTTGATTTCCATGGTAAGTTAATTACTGCTGTGATGGTTGCCAAAGTGAAATTTTTCTGTTTCTGTCATTCCTTCTACATTATTAATTAGCATCCTACTATAATGAAGTATTGTCTCTTGCCTCATTTATAATTCATTCATTTATGTCACTATAGACTCAGATTCCTATTCATTCCTCTGTATTTCTTTCTTTGTACATATTGAAGAGCATAATTCGTGCCGATGTCTCCTATTCCAGAGGGAGGCACCAAGGCTCATTCTTGTGTTTCCTGCTCCAACCCTTCGCAGGTCGAGAGGAAGCCAGCGTGTGTCTGCCCATTTGTGACAGCTCCTGTCTCTGCCACCGCGGCTCCCCCACCTCTGCCTGTGTAGATGCACAGCCTAGCTCTCCTTACCCAAGGCTTTGGGACAGAACTTGGAAGACAGGAGCACGGTCTTCGTTCTTCAGGGATAGTTCCGTTGGGTACGGAATTCTGAATTGCCTGTGGTTGTCTTTCAGTACTTCCAAACTCCAGTATTTTATTCTTCTGGATTTCATGTTTCTAATGAGAAATTAGCTATTGCTGTTTTAAAGATAATGTTTCTTATTTCTCTGGATGTGTGTTTTCTTTTTAAGGAGGTCTTTCTGACTAGGCTGCAATAAACAGTCTAGTACAAGTGTCTTTATGATAAAAGGATTTTTTTCCTTCTGGGCAGATGCCCAGTAATGGGATTGCAGGATCAAATGGGAGGTCTAGCTTGAGTTCCTTGAAGGTTCTCCATACTTCCTTCCAAAAAGGTTATATTGGTTTGCAGTCCCAGCAGCAGTGTAAAAGTGTTCCCTTCTTTCCACATCCATACCAGCATCTGCAGTTTTCAGATTTTGTGATGTGGGCCATTCTCACTGGGGTTAGATGGTATCTCAGGGTGGTTTTGATTTGCATTTCTCTAATAGTTAGGTATGATGAGCATTTTTTCATATGTTTGTTAGCCATCCGTCTGTCTTCTTTAGAGAAGGTTCTATTCATGTCTCTTGCCCATTGATATATGGGATTATTGGCTTTTTTCATGTGGATTAATTTGAGTTCTCTATAGATCCTAGTTATCAAACTTTTATCTGATACAAAAATATGCAAATATCCTTTCCCATTGTGTAGGTTATCTATTTGCTTTGGTTGTTGTCTCACCTGTACAGAACCTTTTCAGTTTAGTTAAGTTCCATTTTATTTTTGTTGTTGCAGTCGCTACGACAGTCTTCTTCATGAAGTCTTTCCCCAGGCCAATATCTTCCAATGTTTTTCCTATGCTTTCTTTGAGGATTTTTATTGTTTCATTCCTTAAATTTAAGTCCTTTATCCATCTTGAATCAATTTTTGTGAGTAGAGAAAGGTGTATATCCAGTTTAGTCTTTTACATGTGGATATCTAGTTCTCTCAGCAACATTTATTGACTAGGGAGTCTTTCCCCAGGGTATGTTCTTGTTTGGTTTATCCAGGATTAGGTGGTTGTAACATGTTAGTTTCATTTGCCTGGTTTTCTGTTTGATTTCTA
This sequence comes from Perodicticus potto, assembly GCA_963574655.1. Taxonomy (NCBI): domain Eukaryota; kingdom Metazoa; phylum Chordata; class Mammalia; order Primates; family Lorisidae; genus Perodicticus; species Perodicticus potto. The sequence continues at coordinate 6,398 of CAUYRH010012015.1, read as the reverse complement.
ATGTCTATGTCTTTGTGCCAATACCATGTTACCTTGACCACTATGGGTTTGTAGTACAGCCTAAACTCTGGTATGCTGATGCCTCTGGCTTTGTTTTAATTACTGAGAACTGCTTTAGCTATACGTGATTTTTCTGGTTCTATACAAAATGCAGAATCATTTTTTCCAAGTCTTGAAAGTATGATGTTGGTATTTTAATAGGGATGGCATTGAATTGGTAGATTGCTCTGGGAAGTATAGACATTTTAACAATGTTAATTTTTCCCAGTCATAAGCATGGTTTATTCTTCCATTTGTTAATATCCTCTGCTATTTCATTTCTTAGGATTTCATAATTTTCTTTATAGAGGTCTTTCGCCTCTTTTGTTAGTTATATTCCTAGGTATTTCATTTTCTTTGAACTTATGGCGAAGGGAGTTGTGTCTTTAATTAACCTCTCATCTTGACTGTTATTGCCATATACAAAGGCTACTGACTTGTGGACATTGATTATATATATATCCTGAAACATTACTGAATTTTTTGATAACTTCCAGGAGTCTTGTGATTAAGGCTTTGGGATTCTCTAAGTATAAGATCATATCATCAGCAAAGAGGGAGAGTTTGACCTCTTCTGCTCCCATTTGGATGCCCTTTATTTCCTTGTCTTGCCTAATTGTATTTGCTAGCACTTCCAGCACTATGTTGAATAGTAGTGGTGACAGAGGACAACCTTGTCTGGTTCCAGTTCTAAGGGGAAAAGCTTTCAGTTTTACTCCATTCAGCAAAATATTAGCTGTGGGTTTGTCATAAATAGTTTCAATCAGTTTAAGAAATGTGCCATCTATGCCGATACTCCTCAGTGTTCTAATTAGAAAAGAATGCTGGATTTTATCTAATGCTTCTTCTGCATCTATTGAGAGGATCATATAATCTTTGTTTTTGCTTCTGTTAATACAGTGGATAACATTTATGGACTTGTGTATGTTAAAGTAGCCTTGCATCCCTCAGATGAAACCTACTTGATCATGATGTATGATTTTTTTTTTTTAATATTAGGTTTTATAGTTTTATTATTGTTTGTGTACTCAGTGATGACCACCCCCCTCTGAAAGCTAGTACTGTTCGTTTTTTTTTTTTTTTTTTTTAATTTTGTAGAGACAGAGTCTCATTTTATCGCCCTCCGTAGAGTGCCGTGGCATCAAACAGCTCACAGCAACCACCAACTCCTGGGCTTAAGCGATTCTCTTGCCTCAGCCTCCCGAGTAGCTGGTACTACAGGTGCGTGCCACAACGCCCAGCTATTTTTCTGTTTTGCAATTTGGCCAAGGCCGGGTTTGAACCCACCACCTTCGGTATATGGGGCCAGTGCCCTACTCGATGAGCAACAGGCACCGCCCTGATGTATGACTTTTTTAATGATAAGCTGTAATCTATTGGCTAGGATTTTGTTGAGAATTTTTGCATCTATATTCATCAGTGAAATTGGTCTGAAATTCTCCTTTTTAGTTGGGTCTTTTCCTGGTTTTGGAATCAGGGTGATGTTTGCTTCCTAGAACGTGTTAGGGAACATTCCTTCCTCCTCAAGTTTTTGGAATAATTTCTGCAGTATGGGAATAAGCTCTTCCTTGATGGTTTGATAGAATTCTGGTGTGAAGCCATCCAGACCAGGACATTTTTTTGTTGGAAGATTTTTTATTGTTTCTGTAATCTCAGTGCTTGAAATTGGTCTGTTCAGGAGCTCTATTTCTTCCTGGCTAAGTCTAGGGAGAAGGTGTCATTCTAAATATTGATCCTTTTCCTTCACATTGTCAAATTTCTGGGCATAGAGTTTCTGGTAGTATTCAGAGATGATCTCTTATATCTCTGTGGGATCAGTTATTTCCCCTTTACCATTTCTGATTGAGGTTACTAGAGATTTTACTTTTCTGTTTCTAATTAGTCTGGTGAAAGGTTTATGTATTTTATTTATTTTTTCAAAAAACCAACTCCTTGTTTCATTAATTTTCTGATTCTTTTGTTTTCAGTTTCATTGATCTCTGATTTAATTTTGGATATTTCTTTTCTTCTGCTGGGTTTAGGCTTAGATTGTTCTTCTTTTTCCAATTCCATGAGATGTCTTGTGAGTTCGATGTAGGCAGTGATAAATTTTCCCCTCGGAACTTCTTTTGCAGTATCCCACAGGTTTTGGTAGCTTGTGTCTTCATTGTTGTTATGCTCAAGGAAGTTAATGATTTCCTGTTTCATTTCTTCCTGCACCCAACTGCCATTCAACAGAAGGTTGTTCAATTTCCATGCCTTTGTGTGGGGTTGAACATTTTCATTGGAGTTGAATTTCTCCTTTAGTGCCTTGTGGTCTGAGAAAATACAAGGTAAAATCAATTCTTTTGATTCTGTTGAGGTTTTTTTTGTGTCCTAGGATATGATCAATTTTGGAGAATGTTCCATGGGGCAATGAGAAGCTTGTATATTCTTTATCTTTGGGATGGAGTGTTCTATATGCATCTATCAAGTACAGTTGTTCTAGGATCTCACTTAAGTCCCTTATATCTTTGTTTAATTTCTGTTTAGAGTATCTGTACAGCTCGGTAAGAGGAGTGTTAAAGCCCCCTGTTACTATAGTATTATAGGATATCATAATCCTCAGACTAAGTAAGGTCTGTTTCAAGAATCTGGGAGCATTTAAGTTGGGTGCATAAATATTTAGAATTGAAAAGTCTTCTTATTGTGTTTTTCCCTTGACAATATAAAGTGACCATTTTTGTCTTTTTTGACTTTAGTTGCTTTAAATCCACATGTATCTGAAAATAAGATTGCAACCCCTCTTTTGTTCTGAATTCCGTTTGCCTGAAAAATTGTCTTCCAAACCTTAACTCAGAGTTTTAATTTGTCTTTTGAAGCTAGATGTGTTTCCTGCAGACAGCAAATGCATGGCTTGTGTTTTTTAATCCAGTCAACCAATCTATGCCTCTTCAGTGGGGAATTCAAGCCATTAAAATTTATTGAGATAATTGATAAGTGTGGTAATGTTATATTCATCTTATTTTATGAGAGTCCATTGCTTAGTTTTATCTTTTGCATCAGTGTGGAAGTTAGGCTCTGTCCTTTAATTTCTGGGTTCTTACTTTGCTGTTGATCCATTTTAATGGTCAGTGTGTAGAACAGGTTGAAGTATTTCCTGTAGAGTTGGACTTGTTGTGGCAAATTTTCTCAGTGTTTGTATATCAGTCAATGATTTGATTTCTTCCTCAGTTTTAAAGCTTAGCTTTGCTGGATATAGAATTCTGGGCCAGAAATTGTTCTGTTTAAATAGATTAAAGGTAGATGACCATTGTCTTCTTGCTTGAAAAGTTTCATTAGAGAAGTCTTCAGTCACCCTGATGGATTTGCCCCTGTAGGTCAACTGGCGCTTATTCCTGGTAGCTTGAAGAATCTTTTCTTTTGTCTTGACTTTGGACAGGTACATCACAATGTGTCTTGGAGAAGCTTGGTTAGAGTTGAGGTGACCTGGGGTCCGATATCCCTCTGAAAGGAATGTGTCAGAATCTTTGGTGATATATGGGAAATTTTCATTTATAATATTCTCTAGTATGGCTTCCATTCCCCTGGGGCATTCTTCTTCCCCTTCTGGGATACGTATAACTCGTATGTTTGAACGCTTCATAAAATCCCATAATTCTGTCAGCAAAAGTTCTGCTTTCTCTCTCTTCTTTTCTGCCTCTTATATCAAGAGCTTTGTTGTCTACCTCTGAGATTCTTTCTTCTGCATGGTCTAATCTGTCGTTGATACTTTCTATTGCATCTTTAAATTCCCTAATTGACTGTTTCAATTCATTCAGCTCTACTATATCCTTTTCATATTCTTCATATCATTCATCCCTTAATTGATTCTGTTTTTGGATTTCCTTTTGGTTGTTTTCCACTTTATCAGCAGTTTCCTTCATTGTTTCCATCTTTTCCTTCATTGTTTTAATCATCTGTGTTCTAAATTCCCTTTCAGTAGTTTGTAACATTTCTTTATAGGTGGAATCCTCTACAGTAGCTTCCTCATGGTCCCTTGGGGGAGGTTGCTCTGGACTGGTGTTGGTAGGATTTTTCCTCTCATTCTTCCTCGTGAGTGTTTTCTTGCCCTAATTTTCCTTTCATTTCCTCTTGCTCTTTAAGTTATTGTGCCTCTGGACTAGGGTTTTGACGAGTCAGCTGCTGGCGCGATTAGACCAAACGAACACATGCAACCACTTGCCAGTTCTCCATTGCTTTTGTCTTCCTCATGGGATCCAGAAGTCTCTTGTTGACTCCCCATGTCCCCAAAGGGATGTTTCTGGGCAGATCCCACCAGCCAGAGATGCCTGGAGTCTTCTCTCCCCAGTCTCAGGGTGCCTATTTGTAAAGAAGCTGTTACTTGGCTGCCATCTTCCTCCCCCCCCACCCCAGGGTCTTAGATTCTTATATGAATAGATGAGTTTTTATTTTTCATTTTGCTGGTCCTGTGATTGTAGTGTTTTCGACCAGTCTTGTCCCTGGTCTAGCATCCTGTGGCTTTAAAGAACTGTCAACACAGGTGACTACCCAGTGCTGAGATGCCAACACCTCAGGAATCCAGGTTTCATCTACAGATGTTTTCAGAGGGGCAGGTGTACCCAGGGCCTGGGTAGTTTTTATCACACGTGTCAGAGGGGCAAGTGTACCCAGGGCCTGGGTAGTATTTATCACATGTGTCAGAGGGGCAGGTGTACCCAGGGCCTGAGAAGTATTAATCACATGTGTCAGAAGGGCAAGCTACCCTGGGGACTTGGCAGTGTTTATCACTATGTGTAGGGGGCAGGTTACAGGGGGGTCCAGGTGGTGTTTGTGGACACATTTGTCATTGGTTAGTGCTGCCCGTTCTGTGGTCTGATTGGCTCAGTACAGTCTGTGAGGATACTGAAGGGACACAGGATGCTAATGTTTTAAGCCATTTTTCAGACATTGTGCCAGGTCCCTTCTTGTTTCTGGACAGTCTCCCCAGAGTCAGATGAACTGATTTGGCTCCCACCTTTGCGATTCAGTGTCTTCCTAGTTCACAGAGGCCAATGCTGATGAGAGACTGCTCCATCCCTCTGATCTGTCCCAGACAGTTGCTAGGACAACGGAATCTTCTGTTTTCTCTCCTGCTATTTTTATTTTTTCACTGTCTCAAGTTGTTTTCATTTTCAGTATCAAGTTCTCCTTTACAATTTTTAAAAATAGAGATGTTTTTAATAACTTCTGTTTTCTGTGTGTTCTCACCTTTTTGAAATTCACTTAATAAGGATAGACTTTCATTAAACAGGGAGGAAGCACTGGGACCAGTTTACCTGAAGACATTGAGGAGAAAGGCCAGATGGAGTGGTCGGATGTCCTCAGGACATGCAGACCTCACTTAGAACCCAGTTTGATAGGTAGTTGTCATGTTGTAACACACCTTCTTGACGTAGAAGCTGTGTGACTGGGTTTGAGAGTAACCACGAAGCACCTTCAGTGCTCCCTCCATCAGGTGAACACACCTTCAGTGCTCCCTCCAACGGGTGAACACACCCTCAGTGCTCCCGCCATCAGGTGAACACACCTTCAGTGCTCCCTCCATCAGGTGAACACACACTCAGTGTTCCCTCCATCAGGTGAACACACACTCAGTGCTCCCTCCAGGTGGACACATGCTCAGTGCTCCCTCCATCAGGTGAACACACCTTCAGTGTTCCCTCCATCAGGTGAACACACCCTCAGTGCTCCCTCCATCGGGTGAACACATGCTCAGTGCTCCCTTCAACAGGTGAACATACCTTCAGAGCTCCCTCCACCAGGTGAACACACCTTCAGTGTTCCCTCCATCAGGTGAACACACACTCAGTGCTCCCTCCATCAGGTGAACACACCTTCAGTGCTCCCTCCATCAGGTGAACACACCCTCAGTGCTCCCGCCATCAGGTGAACACACACTCAGTGCTCCCTCCATCAGGTGATCACACAGCACCTTCAGTGCTCCCTCCACCAGGTAAACACACTTTCAGTGCTCCCTCCATCAGGTGAACACATGCTCAGTGCTCCCTTCAACAGGTGAACACACCTTCAGTGCTCCCTCCACCAGGTAAACACACTTTCAGTGCTCCCTCCATCAGGTGAACACATGCTCAGTGCTCCCTCCAACAGGTGAACACACCTTCAGTGCTCCCTCCATCAGGTGAACACACACTCAGTGCTCCCTCCATCAGGTGAACACACCTTCAGTGCTCCCTCCATCAGGTGAACACACACTCAGTGTTCCCTCCATCAGGTGAACACACACTCAGTGCTCCCTCCATCAGGTGGACACATGCTCAGTGCTCCCTCCATCAGGTGAACACACCTTCAGTGTTCCCTCCATCAGGTGAACACACCCTCAGTGCTCCCTCCATCAGGTG
>CAUYRH010012012.1:0-15909 GCA_963574655.1 Perodicticus potto | reverse complement strand
TTTTGGAAAGTAAATTTGGATGAAGATCACAGATGGGATTTTGTGATGTGGGCTAATCTTACTGGAGTTAGATGATATCTCAAAATGGTTTTGATTTGCATTTCTCTGACAATAAAGGATGATAAGCATTTTTTCATGTGTCTATAGGCCGTGAGCGTGTCTTCTTTAGAGAAGTTTCTCTTCAAGTCCCTTGCCCACCCTGAGATGGGATCACTTGTTCCTTTCTTGCTAATACATTTGAGTTCTCTGTGTGTTCTGTTTATTAAACCTTTGTTGGAGGCATAACCTGCAAATATCTTCTCCCCTTCTGAGGGCGGTGTGCTTGCTTTACTGACTATGGTCTTGGCTGTGCAGAAGCTTTTTAGTTTGATCAGGTCCCAGTAGTGTATTTTTGATGCTGCTTCAATTGCCCAGGGAGTCCTCCTTATAAAATATTCGCTCAGGCTGATTTCTTCAAGAGTTTTTCCTGCACTTTCTTCTAGTATTTTTATAGTTTCATGCCTTAAGTTTAAATCTTTAATCCAGTCAGAGTCTAGCTTAGTTAAAGGTGAAAGGCATGCATCCAGTTTCAGATTTCTACAGGTCACCAGGCAGTTCACCCAGCACCATTTGTTAAATAGGGAATCTTTTCCCCACTGAATGTTTTTAATTGGTTTGTCAAAGATCAAATAACAATAAGTAGCTGGGTTCATCTCTTGGTTCTCCATTCTGTTTCATATATCTACCTCTGTTTTTGTGCCAGTACCATGCTATTTTGATCACTATCGACTTATAGTATAGTCCAGGGATCCTCAAACTATGGCCCACCGAGGACATTTATCTGGCCCTCCGGGTGTTTTTGCTGCTGTGCCTTTCCTGCTTAGCAGCTGACTTGCCCAGGGCCTCCGTGTGCACGTGTGGAATGTGTGCTGCACTCTCCAACTCCCCGCCTTCTCTCTGTCTCTTGACTCCTCCTCTCAGTCTTGGGTGAGACTAAGATTCATGAGCGGAGGAGTCATAAGCTTGCCTGTCCAGAGCCTGCTACTGCCTGAGGACCGAGGTAAGAACAAGTTAGGATTTTTTTTTTTTGAAGTTAGGAGGTCTATTTTTATTTTTTTTTATTTTGCACTTAGTAGGCCTTTTTTGTGGTTAAGGGGGGCCTTTTCTTTTCTGAAGTTTGGAGGTCATTTTTTTTGCAGATGGGGATGCCTTTTTTTTTTTTTTTTCATTTTAAATATTGTATTTGTACCCTTGGTTTGTTTTGCAGTTTTTGGCCGGGGCTGGGTTTGAACCCACCACCTCCAGTATATGGGGCTGGTGCCATACTCCTTTGAGCCACAGGCACCGCCCCCATTTTGTTTTCACTTCAAAATAAGATATGTGCAGTGTGCATAGTAATTTGTTCATAGTTTTTTTTTTTAAACTATAGTCTGGCCCTCAAACAGTCTGAGCAACAATGAACTAGCTCCCTGTTTAAAAAGTTTGAGGACCCCTGGTATAATCTGAGGTCTGGTAGCATGATTCCTCCAGGTTTGTCTTTATTTCTGAATAATGTCTTGGCTATTCGAGGTTTTTTCTGATTCCATATAAAATGATGTATTATTTTTTTCGAGATCTTTAAAGTATGACAATGGAGCTTTAATAGGGTTTGTGTTAAAATTGTATATTGCTTTGGGTAGTATGGACATTTTGACAATGTTGATTCTTCCTAGCCATGAACATGGCATGTTTTTCAATTTGTTAACATCTTCAGCTATTTCTTTTCTTAGAGTTCAATACAATATTGGCTGTGGGTTTGCTGTAGATGGCCACTATCAGTTTAAGAAATGTACCTTCTATACCAATGTTCTTAAGTGTTCTGATCATGAAGGGATGCTGGTATATTTTTAGTGGAAGGCTTTTTGGATGTGGACTGTATTTTGACAAACCTGTTTTTTTAAAAAATAAATAACTCTATATTAGTTTCCAAGGGCTTCTGTAGTGTATTGCTACAAACTGGGTAGCTTATAAGAATTTATTGTTTTGAAGTTCTGGAGGCCAGAGATAGGATCCCTCTGAGGCTTTAGGGGAAAATTCTTACTCTAGCTTCTGGCGGCTCCTGGCTTTCCTTGGCTTGTGGCCACTTCACTCCAATTTTTGATTCCACCTTCAATTTGCCTTTCCCTCTATGTGCCTTCTCTTCTGTCTTTTAAAAGACATTTGTTGGATTTAGGGTTTACTTGGATAATCCAGGATGATCTCAAGTTAGTTAAGATCCAAAATTATATTTGCAAAAGCCCTTTTCCACATTAGGCCATGTTTATAAGATCAAGGCTTGAACATATCTTTTTGAGACCACTCTTCAACCCACTATGCTAAGTAAATATCTACATATAAAAAATAGGGCAACCAAGCCTGAAAGAAGTTAAATAATTTGCTCATGGTCACACAATAAGAATGAATGAGTTGTAATAAAATATATTTGTGATGAAACTAGATGTGACTGTAATACCTATGCTCATAGGCTAACTGTGCAATTTTTCTTTTACCGAGGGGATCACATTATAGGGGGCCTGATTTCTGTCTTGTTATTTTTTCCCATTTTAAAAATCTCTTTGTAAGATTCTATGGTTATTGTAGCAACAGAGCAAGGCCTTCTTTCTCTCTTTTCTGCTAAGGAAAGCCCATTTGCTAGAAATTTTGGTCTTTTGCTAAGAGATAATAGTTCAGATTTGGATTTGTCTAACTTTGATCTTAACCTCTCTGTGGAAATCTCTCTCCCAAAGAACTTAAATGTCATAAATTGAGATTTAAAGAACTATAGAATATGTGCAAACAGCCCCAATTATGCAATTCTGAGGAGGAGGGTCTTTTGTTAGAAAACCCTGGAACAAATAAATGCAAACCTCTCAGTTCTTAATTCAGCTTTAAATGACATAGTAACTCTGCCCTTCTAAAAAGAAGTTCAAAACCAAATATATCTAAGTGAACACTGAAAGAGAAATAGCTAGAGTTGAGTATTTTTTTTCTAAATAACTTTTATTAAGCCAGCTTTTGAAAGCCATTTCTGTTAAAATTTACTGCAATGGGGAAACACGATACAACAATTACAGTATATAGAAGTCATTTTCCATCCTTAGGATAGTACAGGATATTCAAGGCCTGAGACTATCACAATTTGGTTACTCCAAAGTATCTTGTCAAGAAAGATTAATGGTGTCTTTGCTTATCAACAGCACTTAGGAGCTCAGTTACCACCATGATAATATCCAAAGGAACATTCCTTCATACTGTGGTTTTGTATTTCCTCTGTAAGTTTCATTTCTTTGCCTTTTCAATTTTACCTTCTGACAGTATGAGTTAATTTTCATTGCTTCCTTTGGTTTCTTCCAGTTTAAATATCAATTTTATGATCTGTCTCACATCATGATCCACTGTAGCATTGCTTAGTAACCCCCTAGATTTTCCCCCTTAGTTCATGGCCAAAGAACTAGTGACAAAGTACCCTTCACCCTTCACTCCCCTAGTTCTGAAATCCTTGCCTGGATGTTGATTCCTTTCCTTAAACTTAGATGGTCATTATTTATGAATAAAACAAACAAGAACAATAAGGAACAAATTTCCTTCAGAGTAAAGGAGAAGCAATTAGTTTAATGATTAATGTATTAAGGGTTCTCCTGTGGCAAACCTACCTGTATAAGAGGATTTAAGAATTCTGTAGATAATCCATATGAGATAATTCCAGCCTTTTTAGATTTTGAAATTAAAAAATACACCATCTTTTCTCATGTTTTACAGAAAACACCTACTTGTAGGAAAAATCCTGATTTCAGGCTTCCAAAGAATAGTTGAATAAATTTATCTGAAGACACAAGATGGCCAATTAATAGTAAAAATACCCAGCCTTGGAAAATTGTTAGAATTTTCCAGATCTCCTCGGAATTATTTTAAACACCTTATTTCATTTTATATTTCAAGGTAAGTACTAACAATATTCCCTTTTTATGGGTGAAGAAACTGAGGTCCTAGTGACATAGGTAATTTGCCTTAAATTATACGCTTACAGCTGGTGGGTAACAGAGTGGAGGTCAGAGCCTAGTTCTGATTCTCAAGATTAGCTTTTTAAGCATTTATAACAGCCCCTTCTTAACAGTTTATGTTTCTCCAGAGGATGAACAAATTATTTGGAGAGCAGCAGTTAACATTCCTGTTTAGCCTAAAGCTTCTTTCTGTTCCTTGGTCTCTCAATGTCTATTTTTTTTTTTATCTCTTTCCAAAATAGACACCCTGACACAGTGTCCTATGACAATTCTGTGATACTATCATATTTATTAACATGATATCATAGATTAGTATTTACAGTTTCATGACTGGAAATCCACTGTCATGAGATAAAATCAATGCATTTCCATAAGCCCTCTTCTCAGCCAGACCTTGATGCTGCAGCCCTTCCTCAGAGAAATCTCCAGTCAAATGCCCTTGACAACCAAAGTCAAAGGAAACTTTTTTCTGTGTAGGAAAGGTAATATCAGGTCTGCTGACAGTAAAGAATTAGTCTTTCATGATTAAAGAATCCTGGATCTTAGTGAGTTTCTTAATGCAGAAAAAAGAATTGTGCCTCAATTAAATGCTTTCCTCTCCATGTGTCTAAACTCCAAGAGTTTGGACTCTAGTTCATGGAAATTTTACCCCAAGTTTAGTTATTTGATATGCTCGCATTTGAGTGACCTACAAAATTAAAGCAAAACGTACTTAACAATGGGATCTACTTGGAGTAGGAACCAAGATGATGACAAACAGGTGGAGAGAAAAAAACTTGATAATCCTATCCAGTTACAAGCAAAGAAAGCAGTTTATTTCTGTTCTATAACTGGAAATGTTCATATTACAGATAATATAACTTAATGGTTAAGAGATATTTATCCCATTTTCTCTTTGATTTCATGCCACAAACATTGTAAATACTAAATAAATTTGTAATGAATTATTTTACTGAGTTTAGATTATACAGATTTGAATACTAAAATTTGAATATCTCCTCTTTCATTAAGGACATTAAGGATCAGAGTGAAATTGGGCAGCCTAAATCACCTTCTTTGACCCCCAAATCCTAATCCACAAAATGGGAATTATAACATCTTCCTAAAAAAGGTAGATGTAGCATGCAGTAAGATTCAACATCCCTTCATAATAAAAACCCTCAAAAAACTCAGGAAGGAACATACTGCAGAGCAATAAAAGCCATAGATGAGAAACCCATAGCCAATATTACACTGAATGGGAAAAAGTTGAAAGCATTCCCACTGACAACTAGAATAAGGCAAAAGTACTCATTTTCACCTATTTTACATAGCCTAGTACTGAAAGTCCTAGCCAGAGCAATCAGACAAGAGAAAGAAATAAAGGGAATCCATATTGGAATAGAGGAAGTCAAACTATCCCTGTTTGCTGATAATATGATGTTGTATTTAGAAAACCCTAAAGACTTCCCTAAAAACTCTCCCAGAGTTGATAAATTCAGCAAAGTTCTCAGGTTACACAATCAATGTCCACAAATCAGTAGCATATCTATATCCTATTAATGGTTAAGCTCAGAGTTAAATCAAAGACTTAGTACTACTTTTAATAGCTTGCTAAAATAATAAAATACCTAAGGGTAAATTTAACCAAGGAGGTGTAGTACATGAAGATATTCTGTACCAGATTGTTTATTATAACTCAATTCATAATTGCTAAGTCATGGAAGAAGCCCAAGTGCCCATAAATCCATGAATGGATTAATAAACTGTGGCACATGTATACCATGGAATATTATGCAGCCTTAAAGAAAGATGGTGATTTTACCTCTTTCATATTTACATGGATGGAGCTGGAATGCATTCTTCTTAGCAAAGTATCTCAAGAATGGAAGAAAAAGTATCCAATGTATACAGCCCTACTATGAAGCTAATTTATAGCTTTCATATGAAGGCTATAACCCAATTATAGCCTTCATATGAAAGGTTCCCATACAAGAAGATGGGGAAAGGGGTAAGGGGGGAAGGGGAGGGTGAGGGTGGGTGGAGAGAGGGTAAATGGTGGGATCACACTTATGGTGCATCTTACAAGGGACAGGTGAAACCTACTAAATGCAGAACACAAATGTTTTCACACAATAAATGAGAAAATCCCATGAAGGTTATGTCGAACAGTTGGATGAAAATATTTCAGATTGTATATGAAGCCTGCACACCATACCCCATGAATACACTAATGTACACAGCTATGATTTAATAAAAAATTAAAATTAAAAAAGAAAAGAACTACAAAACACCGATGAAAGAAATCACAGATGATACAAATAATAAGAAAACATCCTATGCTCAGGGATTGGAACAATCAACCTTGTTAAAATGACCACACTGCCCAATGCAATGTACAGATGTGATGCAACTCCTATCAAAATACCAATGTCATTTTTCACAGAATTACAAAAAAATTCTAAAATTATAGAACCAAAAAAGAGCCTGAATAGACAAAAAACACTGTGAGGCAAAAAAGAACAAAACTGGAAGCATAAAATTACCTGACTTTACATTATACTAGAAGGCTATAGTAACCAAAACATCATGGTATTGCTATAAAAGTAGACACATAGTGTTCTCCAAACTTCTTTCCAAAAGGAACGTATTAAATTGCATTCCCAAGAAGTTTGGAGAACACTCAGGGATCTAAAAATAGACCTGCCATTCAATCCTGCAATTCCTCTACTAGGTGTATATCCAAAAGACCAAAAATCACTTTACAACAAAGATATTTGCACCAGATTGTTCATTGCAGCTCAATTCATAATAGTCAAGTCATAGAAGAAGCCAAGTGCCCATCAACCCATGCATGGATTAATAAATTGTTGTATACGTATACCATGGAATATTATGAAGCCCTAAAAAATGGAGATCTTTATCTCCAAGTATCTCAAGAATGGAGGAAAAAGTATCCAATGTACTCAGTACTATTATGAAATCATTTTGCAATCACTCATACTTTCATATGAAAGATAAATCACAACTATAGCCCAGGATGAAGGAGCAAAGAGGAGGGAAATGGACGGGGACAGGGGAGGTTTGACGGAGGGAGGGTAAATGGAGGGACTACACCTATGGTGCATATTTCAAGTGTACATGTCTAATCTATTACGTGTAGAGTATAAATGTCTTAACACAATAATTAAGTAAATGAGGTGAAGGATATATTAACTAGTTCAATATAAACATTCCAAATTGTATATAAAATCAGCACATTGTACCCCATAAATGCATTAATGTATACATGATCTATGTGTTTATGACTTAATAAAAAAAAAAAAGTAGACACATAGATCAATGGAACAAAAAAGAGAACTCAGCAATAAAACCCTATATGAACAATCAACTATTCTTTGACAAAGCAGACAAAAACTTAACTGGTGAAAGGACACACTCTTCAATAAATAATTCTAGGAATATTGGCTAGCTCCATATGCTAAGGAATGGAACTGAACCTCCCTCTGTCACCATATACAAAAATTAACTTAAGATTAACTAAGACTCACAGTATACTAATTAACATAGCTTTCACCTCATTTACTTAATCACATTGTTCAGACATTTGTGTTCTATACTTGATGGATTTGATAATGTATTCATGATCTATGTATATATTACTTGATAAAAAAGGAAAAAAATAAAACAAATCTCCATTTATTGTCAGAATACATAGAAAGGAAAACAGATTTAATAAAATTGTATAAAGAAAAAAAAAGACTAAGACTTAAAAGTAAGACCTGTAACCATGAAAATCCTGGAAGAAATCCTTGGAAAAACTCTTCTGGACATTTATAAATAAGACCCTCAAAATGAATGCAACAAAAATTAAAATATACAAATACAACTTAATTAAACTAAAAAGCTTATGCACAGCAAAAGACATAATCAAAAGAGCAAATAACCTATAGAATGGGAAAAAAAATGCAAATTATATCATCAAGGACTAATATCCAGGATCTACAAGGATCTCAAACAACTCAACAAAGAAAAACTAGCCCTATCAAAAGTAGGAAAATGGCAGGTACAGATATTGCTCCAAATGAAGATGTACAAAGGGCCCACAAACAGAGGAAAAAATTTTGAACATCAGTAATCAGCACAGAAATGTAAATTGAGGCCACAAAGACAGTCCATTTTACTCTTTATTAGAGTAGACATTGTTAAAAAGTAAAAAAAAAAAGATATCTGCTCAGATTTAGAAGCGGTGAAAAAAGAATGTTTATACACTGTTAGTGGTTATGCAATCCAAGTGAGTATAACCTCCACGGAGATCAGTATACAGATTTCTTAAGAAACTAAAAGTAGACCTACCATTTATTTAATCCTGTAATCCCATTACTGGTATCTAACCAAAGGAAAACAAATTATTATATCAAAAATATTTCCACACTCGATGTTTATGGCAGTATAATTCTTAACTGCAGAGATGTGTAATCAACCTAAATGCCCATCACATAATGAATGAATAAAGAAAATATGGTGCATCTATCCCATAGAGTACCACAGTCATAGAAAGAAAGATGTATTTTTCAGCATCTTGGATGAAACTGGAGACTATTATCCTAAGTGATGTGACTCAGGAATAGAAAAATAAATGCTGCCTGTTCTGACTTATAAATAGAAGCAAAACTATGGCTACACAAGGACACACGAAGTGGTATAATTGATACTGTAAACTTAAAAGAGGGGAGGGTGGGAAGGAGCAGGGATAAAAAATTACCTGTGGGGTGCAATGTACACTATTCAGGTGGTAATTACAATAAAAGCTGGTCTACAATATATACATATAATAGAATTAAGCTTATGACCCCTAAATCTATTAAAATAGAAACATTTTTAGAGGTAGATTGAAAGAATATAAGGCACATTCTTAGCACAACACTTTTCTATAAGAAAGTGATCCTATCACTTTCACAGCAGTAAATAGCTATCATCGTCATTATCATCATCATCATGCTCATTATTACTATTGACTCTTATATAGTGCTACCATGCTTGTCTGTCCCTCCTGCTTTCCAGAAAAAAAAAAAAAAAAGAACAGGGAACATATAACATCAATGCTGTACCATCACTGAACTGAATATGTGGTTTCTTAACATCAGCATCATTGATATTTGAAACCAGGTGAACTTTTGTTGAGACAGAGGGTTGTCTTATACATTGCAGGATATTAGCAGCACACCTGGCCTCTGTGCGTCAGCTGCTAGCAGCGCTCCCACTTCCAACTGTGACAACCACAATGACTCTAGATGTCACCAAATAGCACTGGGAGGGCAAAATCACTGTAGTGTTCAAGTGGCATAACTTTGACAAGGCATACTTTTAAGAATGTGTATTTATGGAGTTTGGACTTTTAGGAGCCCAGGCAAAGATCATTTTACTTTCATAATTGGTCAGGTGTTTTTTGGTTGCATATCAGTTGCCGCCAACAGTAAGAGGTAAGTGGAAACTACGTGTGATCATACAGTGCAGCAGCACTGTGGAGTATTATGTTTCAATGACAGTATTTCTCTTGTCAAACTCTGGCACATAAACAGACATTGTTATAACTAGGTACATAAACAGTCATAAAATGTGTTTATTGTGCTCAGTACTCTACTTTCCATCACTGTAGACCTTATGAAAATCCCCTTTGTGAAAGTTTATTCTGTGGGACTGCAATGATAGTCTCACAGTGGAATCAGCAAGACTTCAGGTTGGATCAGGACACAAGTTCCTCTATTTTTGAGGGAACAGTTGTTCAAGACTTCTAGATTGAAGCACTACTCCAAAGGTATTAGAGTATCAAGCTGAACAACAACACTTCAACAATTTTTTTTTCTCCACAAAGCCACTTCTGTGACTTTACAACAAAAACTTACTTCTAACATCCTAAATGCCAACTAATAAATACTGTGGCAAATTTATGTGACATTTAAAGCACTAACTACAGTCATCTCTGGAATATGTATAACTGATTAAGAATCTTCATGTCAGGAATGGTGTCTCACGTCTCTTCCCACCACTTTTGGAGATCAAGGCAGGAGGATCGTTTGAGGCCAGGAGTCTATGACCCACCCTGAGCCACAGAGTGAGGCCCTCTATAAATAAATTTTTTTTTATTAAACTGGCTGGACGTGGTGGTGTACGCCTATTGTCCTATCCACTTGGGAGATTAAGGCAAGAGGATCACTTGAGCTCAGGTGTTGGAGGCTGAAGTGAGCAATGATTGCACCACTGCACTACAGCCTGGGGAATGGAAGAGGACTCAGTCTCAAATAAGAATCTTTAGGTTCTAATCAAAATCCAACCCCTCAAATATGGATTCCTGATTAAGGTACCTCAAATGGCCAACTGCTCTTACAGGGTAAAGGTATAAGTAATTTTCTACAAATTCTCACCATACAGTTGGTACTGTTGCACTGTAAAGAAAATCAAGATCATTGGATCCAAACTTAAATAAAAGGGGGACCGGGTATATTGGACCAGGAAAATCTCAAGACCAGAGGTCATTTCTTGAAGTTTGTTGGAATAAATAAATCCTGGGATTCAAACATGTCTACATTTCTTCTCAAATCTAAAGGGTAGGACCAAAAAATAATTTGAATAATAATTTGAATAATTTTTGAAATAATTAAGGAAGACAAGAAAAGAGAAAAAAGGTATATTGTTCTTCTCTCTAGGGTGGAACAACAAATCTACATTCATTGTTATGTGGATTTTCTCCAACTTTGCTTTTAAGTCTGGGTTCTTTTTGTACCTTGATAGCTTCTAATTTTGTGCCTCCTTTCCTCTCTTTATAATCTTTTAGATATTTTTTAAATGAAAATTTTAATCCCAGTTATAACGTTGTAATGAATAACTTGTAATAAGAGAGAATAGGAAAATTTGCCCCCAAAAGGCACAATACAATGTTTGGTATATTTTTGTTTTGTTCTCATTTTAGTGTCTATAGCTGCCACTGTATAAGCCCTCGAAAAATGTTCTATTTTAGAGTTCTTGCACAGAGTATGAAAGATTCACCCTTTTTTGAGGGTGAGGGGCAAGATGGCTGACTGGAAGCAGCTTCCGACAGAGGCTCCTGTCCAAAAGGAAAGATAACCTCCAGAAACTGTCCAATTGAGCTGAAGACTGGGAGCCCATCCCAGAGAGAGAAGTGATAACTGCAGGTCACCCCTGAGGCAAGCTGCGACTTCCAGAAACCAAGCTTCAGGCAGAAAAACTGAACTAAAGTTTTCTGTTGTTCTGAACTTCCAGGACTCCCTTCCCCCCTTACCTGATGCACCAGAAGCCTGACCTCTGCTGAAACTGAAGGAGGAGGATTTGAGGAGCGCCCACCATCACTATCTGCTGGACCAGGAGGCTCACCTGGTAAGAAACTCCAAAACCCCACTGAGCCCCCCACCCCAGGCCAGGGATTCCGCCATGACCCCTGTGCTGCTCCGTGCCCCACCAGGCCGAGGCCCCCCATTTTCAGTGGCCAGGAACTCCACTGGGCCCCCCACCCGGCTTTGGCTTGCGCCAACAGTGGCAAAATCTCTGCAGGGACTGCCAGGCACCTGATTTGCACCCCGCTGGGCATTAGCCCACTGCCAGCAGCAGCCAGGAAGTCCAACAGGACTCCCACCTGGTGCCATTCTGTGCCCCGCCCAGCGTCAGCCATCTGCCTGCTGAGACCCCTGCCTGGCTCAAATCAGTGCCCGGGCTCACCATCCACAGCGGCCAGGAACTCCACTCTTCTGGGACCCCTGCATGGCCCCAATTGGCACCCCATTGGGCCTTGACCTCCCACCAGCAGCAGCCAGGAAGTCCACTGGGGCTCCCTCCTGGCATCAATCTGTGCCCAGGGCCTTTGCCTGCCACCCAAAGGGCCCCCGCCCGGCTCTGATCCGTGCCCCAGGCCCACTGCCCACAGCAGCCGGGAACTGCACTCCACAGGGACTTGCATGCGCCCAATTGGCATCCCATAGGGCCTTGACCAGCCGCTAGCAGCAGCCAGGAAGTCTGCTGGGGCTCCCTCCTGGCGCTGATTGGTGCCCTGCCCTACCTCTGATCCAGGCCCCAGGCCCTCCGCCCATAGCGGCAAAGAACTCCACTCCACTGTGACCCCTGCATGGCCCTGATTGGCACCCCACTGGGCCTTGGTCCATTCCCAGCAGTGGCCAGGAACTCTGCAGGGACTCCTTCATGGCCCCAATTGGCTGCGGCTGGCCACCAGCAGTGGCCAGGAAGTCTGCTGGAACTCCCTCCTGGCCCTGATCTGTGCCCTGCCCAGCCTTGGCTTGTCCGCCTCCGATCTGTGCCCCAAGCCCTACGCCACAGCAGCCAGGAACTCCAGTTTGCCAGGAATCCTGTGTGGCCCCAATTGGTACCCTGCTGGGCCTTGGCCCACTGCCAGCAGCGGCTAGGAACTCAGCTGGGACTCACACACAGCCCAGTTGGCACTCCACCAGGACATGGCCCGCTGCCAGCAGTGGCCAGGAAGTCCACCAGGCTCCTGGGTGGTGCTGATCTGTGCACTGCCCGGCCTTGGCCTGCCACCCTCCAGAACCCCACCTGGCTCCCATCCGTGCCCCAGGCCCACTGCCCACTCTCCGGAGCCCTCCTCCCAGCCATAGACTGCTGGAGGCATGGGTTCCCTTTGCAAAAGCAACCAAGGGTCCCATCCCACACCCTGCTGCTTGATCTGGGCGTGTCACACTCCCCAGCTGCTCCCTGGGTGGGGCAGTCCCAGAGGAGCTACTCAGGGCCACTCCCTACAAAGATCCAGCAACAACAGACTGATCCTGCCGGGGTCTGATCTGGGAGAGAAAACTCCCCAACCCTAAGGATGGTCATCGGCAACAATGAAAAACAATCATGAGGCAGAATCAACAGAAAAACTCTGGCAATATGAATAATCAAAGTAGATCAACTCCCCCAAGGAATGACAAGGTAGATACAGCACAAGATCCCTTGCATAAGCAAATGGCTGAGATGTCAGAAATCAAATTCAGAGTCTGGATAGCAAATAAGATCAGCAGAATTGAAGAAAAGATGGAATTAGAATTTAAATCAGTAATCCAAAAGATGACCCAAAAGATGTCTCAAGAACTGAACGAGTTCAAAGAGAAAATGACCAAAGATATTGACTCACTGAGACAAGAAGTTTCAGACCTCAAAGATCTGAGACACACAGTAGAATCCCTCAGTAACAGCATGGAGCAAGCAGAAGAAAGGATTTCTGACATGGAAGACAAAGCTTTTGAATGCTCCCAAACTTCCAAAGAGGAAGAGAAATGGAAGGCAAAAACAGATCATACTCTCAGAACACTCTGGGATAACTTGAAGAAAACCAATATTCGCCTTATAGGGATACCTGAAAACGATGAAGTGGAGTCAAAAGGTACAGAGTCTCTTCTTTATGAGATTATGAAAGAGAACTTTCCAGACAAGCCAAGAGATCCTGAAATTCAGATAGCAGACAGTTTCAGAACCCCAGCAAGACTCAATCCAAATAAGTCATCCCCCAGGCACATCATAATTAGGTTCACTAAAGTTAATATGAAAGAGAAAATTCTGAAAGCAGCCAGACGTAAGAAATCCATTACCTACAAGGGGAAGAAGATTAGAATAACTACAGATCTCTCTGATCAAACCTTTCAAGCTAGAAGAGAATGGTCATCAACTTTTAATCTCTTAAAACAAAAGAACTTTCAACCCAGGATCCTGTACAGCTAAACTGAATTTCATTTATGATGGAGAAATTAAATACTTTGACGACATCCACATGTTGAAGAAATTTGCTATAACTAAACCAGCTCTCCAGGATATTCTCAGACCTATCCTCCATAATGACTAGTGTAATCCTCCACCACAAAAGTAAACTCACCTAGAAACTTTTTATCAAATTTCAACTTCCACAGTGATGAAAGGATTAAAAATGTCCACTGGACTTTCTAAAGATTTATCATTGTTTTCAATTAATGTGAATGGTTTAAATTGTCCTATAAAGAGTCATAGGTTGGCTGACTGGATACAAAAACTCCGGCCACATATCTGCTGCATACAAGAATCTCATCATACCTTAAAAGACAAATTTAGACTCAAGGTGAAGGGATGGTCATCTATATTCCAGGCAAATGGAAAACAGAAAAAAGCAGGTGTTGCAATCTTATTCACAGATACATAGGCTTTAAACCAACCAAAGTA
Source organism: Perodicticus potto (assembly GCA_963574655.1). NCBI lineage: Eukaryota > Metazoa > Chordata > Mammalia > Primates > Lorisidae > Perodicticus > Perodicticus potto. The sequence continues at coordinate 1,717 of CAUYRH010012012.1, read as the reverse complement.
AAGAAGGTTAAAGAAAGACATTTCATGTTTGTTAAAGGTACCACTCAATATGATGAGATTTCAATTATTAATACTTATGCACCCAACAGGAATGCTCCTCAATTTATAAGAAAAACTAATAGACATGAGCAACTTGATTTCCTCCAGCTCCATAATAGTTGGAGATTTTAATACTCTTTTAGCAGTGTTGGATAGATCCCCCCAAAAGAAACTAAGTAAAGAAACATTAGATTTAAACTGAATCATTCAACAACTGGATTTAACAGACATCTACAGAACATTTCATCCTAATAAAATTGAATACACATTCTTCTCATCACCCCATGGAACATACTCCAAAATCGATCACATCTTAGGTCACAAGTTTAACCTCAGTAAATTTAAAAGGATAGAAATTATTCCTTGCATCTTCTCTGACCATCATGGAATAAAAGTTGAACTCAATAACAACAGGAAGCTGAATACCCATACAAAAACATGGAAGATAAATAACTTTATGCTGAAGGATAGCTGGGTCTTAGATGAGATTAAGAAGGAAATTACTAAATTTTTGGAACAAAATGACAATGAAGACACGAATTATCAGAACCTCTGGGATACTGCAAAGGCAGTCCTAAAAGCACTGCAAGCCTTCCTTAAGAAAATGGAAAGGGAGGAAATTAACAACTGAATGGGACACCTTACACAACTGGAGAAGGAAGAACTTTCCAACCCCAAACCAAGCAGAAGAAAAGAAATAAACAAAATTAGAGCAGAATTAAATTAAATTGAAAACAAAAGAATTATACAACAGATCAATAAATCAAAAAGTTGGTTTTTTGAAAAGGTCAATAAAATAGATAAATCTTGACTAACCTAGCCAGGAAAAAATGAGAAAAATCTCGAATTTCATCAATCAGAAATGATAAAGACAAAATAACAACAGACTCCTCAGAAATTCAAAAAATCCTTAATGAATATTACAAGAAATTTTACTCTCAGAAATATGAAAATCTGAAGGAAATTGACAAATACTTGGAAGAACTGCACCTACTAAGACTCAGCCAGAATGCAGTGGAAATGTTGAACAGGCCTATATCAAGTTCTGAAATAGCATCAATTATAAAAAATCTCCCTAAAAAGAAAAGCCTGGGACCAGATGGCTTCACATCAAAATTCTTTCAAACCTTTAAAGAAGAACTAGTACCTATATTACTGAAACTCTTCCAAAATATAGAAGAAGAAGGAATACTACCCGACACTTTCTATGAAGCAAACATGAACTTGATCGCTAAACCAGGGAGAGACCCAACAAGAAAAGAAAACTATAGACCAATATCAGTAATGAATATTGATGCAAAAATATTTAACAAGATACTAACAAACAGAATCCAACTACACATCAAACAAATTATACACCATAATCAAGAGGGCTTTATCCGAGGGTCTCAAGGCTGGTTCGATATATGTAAATCTATAAATGTAATTCAGCACATAAACAAATTAAAAAAATAAAAACCATATGATTCTCTCAATTGATGCAGAAAACGCTTTTGACAATATCCAGCATCCCTTCATGATCAGAACACTTTAAAAAATTGGTATAGAAGGGACATTTCTCAAACTGATAGAGGCCATCTACAGCAAACCCAAAGCCAATATCGTATTGAATGGAGTTAAATTGAAACCATTTCCACTTAGATCAGGAACTAGGCAAGGTTGCCCATTGTCTCCATTG
>CAUYRH010012009.1:0-90174 GCA_963574655.1 Perodicticus potto | reverse complement strand
GCAGCCTTAAAGAAAGATGGAGACTTTACCTCTTTCATGTTTACATGGATGGAGCTGGAACATATTCTTCTTAGCAAAGTATCTCAAGAATGGAAGAAAAGTATCCAATGTACTCAGCCCTACTATGAAGCTAATTTATAGGTTTCATATGAAGGCTATAACCCAACTATAGCACAAGAATATGGGGAAAGGGGCAATGTAGGGGAGGGATGGGGGAGGTTGGGGTGGAGGGAGAGTAAGATGCACCCTCCCTCCACCCCAACCTCCCCCCTCCATAGGTGTGGGGCCACACCTATGGTGCATCTTAGAAGGGTACAGGCAAAACTTATTAAATGCAGAATACAAATGTCTTCATACAATAACTAAGAAAATGCCATGAAGGCTATGTTAAACAGTTTGATGAAAATATTTCAGATTGTATATGAAACCAGCACATTGTGCTCCTTGATTGGACTAATGTACGCAGCTATGATTTAATAAAAATAAGTAAATAAATAAAAAACAAAAAAACCTGAACTATCCATGAGCAAGCCAAGCAGAGCTATGAAATAAACAACCGGGTAAGTACAATGCCCGGATGAGAGGCAAGGATATAAACTGAGGCAGTATCAGCTCCTATATTATTTAATTCCACGAGCATGAAGGAGCTGCCTTAGAGAGCCAGAACAGAGGAACAAAGAAGGCTATCCAGGCCAGGGCTCTCCTGTGTTGGCTGATAGAACACTATGAGGTCGTGAAGGTGGGGACACGGTTCTGAGCCCTGCACCGACCATCTGCATGACCAGGGTCTGCAAGATAGGACACGCTGCCTGTTTTTGTAAATGTGCTTGCCTTGTAGCATTGATTTACATGTTGTAAATGGCTGCTTTTGCACTGTAACAGTCAAATAGAGTTGTTGCACAAAGACCAGAAGGCCTGAGAGCATTTGTAGTGAGAATAAGATGGACTCAGGCAGGCTAGGGCTGAGACCACACAGCTGGTCTGGCTAGAGCAGGTCCTACATGACCTTCACCTCAAGTCTTCCATCCTTGTTTTACAAATTCAGTTTTAACCATGTATATCTCGGATGGTTTGGAGCAATTGATTTAGGAGATTAAATTTGAACTGGCATGTTGGAATGTATGTGGATTATGGGTTATGTCAATTATTATTTATTAGGGGTCATGAGTTACGTGATTACTGTTGTTTAAGTGTTAATTACTGTTGTTGAAGATAAGGGTCAGTAGGGTTGGGCGTGACCTGTAATCCCACCACTCTGGGAGGCCAAGACAGGTAGACAGCCTGAGCTCACAGGTTTGAGACCAGCCTGAGCCAGAGCGAGACCTTGACTCTAAAAATAGCCAGGCGTTGTGGTGAGCGCCTATAGTCCCATCTACTTGAGAGGCTGAGGCAAGAGAATCGCTTAAGCCCACGAGTTTGATGGTGCTGTGAGTCGTGATGCCACAGCACTCTACTGAGGGCAACAAAGTAAGACTGTCTCAAAAAAAAAAAAGATAACGGTTAGTACAGTTAACTTTTACTGTGTAAAACTGTGATTTTAGAAATAGAAGAACAGGCTCGGCGCCTGTGGCTCAACGGGCTAAAGCACCAGCCACATACACCTGAGCTGGCGGGTTTGAATCCAGCCCAGCCCGCCAAACAATGACGGCTACAACCAAAGAATGGCCGGGCGTTGTGGTGGGCGCCTGTAGTCCCAGCTACTTGGGAGGCGGAAGCAGGAGACTCACTTGAGCCCAGGAATTGGAGGTTGCTGCGAGCTGTGATGTCACGGCACTCTATCCAGGGTAACAGCTTCGGGCTTTGTCTCAAAAAAAATAAATAAATAAAAATTAAAAAAAAATAAAAATAGAAGAACAGAACAGTCTTGGAGAGGCTCTTCTAACTGTTCTCCAGAATTACTGGCCTTCTGGCAAATAAAATTTGGTGGACCTATCCCCGTCCCTGCATACTGGCTGACGGTGACAGGCAGAGGGGCCTTCTTCACCCAGTAAGAGGCCTGCAAAGCCTGAAGTATTTACTATGTGTTCCTCTGCAGAAAGAGTTTGGTGACGGCTTGACTTAAACCATCCAGCAGACTCTGTTTCCTTATCTATCCTGCCAACCTGGAAGGATTAATGGATATGATATTTGTCTAATGAAAAAACCTGGCATAGACACTCACAAGGGTTTCTGCTGAATACGAGACTACCCGGCAAGGCTATGTGGAAAAGCTTTTCGCGCCTGGCTTTGACACAGCAACATCCAGTTCTGTCTCCACATTTGCTGATGACAAACAGCACACACCTGCTCTCCAGAAACAACTGCTAAAATGAATTTGAGTTAGTAAATATAAACAGAACCAATGTCATTCAGCTACCACTTCAAAGCAGGACAAAGTAGTTCTGATTCAGTTCTTTGTGGGCCATGGTCTTCCCCTAAGCCCCTAGCCAACCTGAAACAAGCATCTAAACAATTGGTTTTCATGGAAAAGTTCTTTACAATGTCCAAATCCTCACCCTTAATCTTAAGGGAGAAGGATGAAATTGTTCCACATCCTTTGCTTGCCCCAGGACGACGCCTAGCTTGGGTAATCCATCTGGAAAGAGCAGCCAATCATATTTCAGGCTAAAATGGTTTCCTAGGCAACTAAAAATATACCCACAGAAACAGGCTGTAGACAGCAGAAAGAAACACAAGGAGGGGCAGACAGGAGGGTCGATGGGGAAGGGGACCCAGAATCCACTGACCTTGATGTCCACTGACCTGCAGAGCCACAATCAATCATCTGAGTCTTAGCTGCTGCACTCAAAGGGGCACCCCACCCCTGGGATGCAGCAAGAAGCATGGCAGCACCCCTGGATAACTGATAGCTACCTGGAGGGCCTCAGAATGTATTTGCCTCCAGATCACCTTGGAGAAAGCCTCCAGGTAAATGCCACATAGAAGATGGTGAGGAGCCAGAATCCTGTGAACATGGGCACAGGGCCACAGGACCATGCTGGAGAAGCCCAGGAAAGATGGCAGTAGAAAACGTACCAAGAGGAACCTTTGGGACTTGAGGCCACTGCCACACCCCCACTCTACAGATAACTTTGCAGTTTATTCATTTTTAGGAAGGGAAAAACATTAAATCTGTCCAACAATAATATCCAAAGTGAAATCTGCACCAGGAACTCAAAAACTGGCTGTAGCCCACATTAGGAGTTGTCACTGAAGCTAAATGACTTAGCCAAGGGTCACCTCCAGAAACAAGGCTTTGAAAAAGATACAGAACGATTTCTGCTACAAGCCCTAGGGGCTCTTTCTGGCTTTCTGGCCACTGAGAGGCTGGCAGTTCTCAGGTGCAGACTGTCTGCCGCCTTTACCTTCTCTGTCTTTGCAGACTAGACATCTCACCTCTGAAAACCCCTGCAAGGCAGTGGGGCAAGGTGGGAGTCATCAAACGCTCTCAATAGCTCCTAGAGAGGACCAGGAACCACATGCACCATGGGAGGAGCAGAGCCCCACCTTCTGGTCAGTCACCACGAGTGCAGGGAGCGCTCCCGGCCACTCCACCATGTCAGCTGGTGCCCAAGCTCTCTCTCTTGTCCTGGCCACTCTCAGCGACATCCGGTCCCACCCACCAGCTTCTCCAATCCTAGCCCAAACTCATCAACTTTCTTGAAACTAGATCCCGATCCACTTTTCTTGTCTCAGCTAATGCCACTTTTTCTCTCTGCCACCAGAGTGTGACACTTCCACTGTGTTTGCCACTGTCTGTCCCCTCCCTCTCCTGTCTCATCACCCAACCAAGTTGCTGCTTCCTGCTGCACTTCCCCTCCCGACCCTCTGCGTCCTGGCCCTTCTATTTTGATCCTCACAGGTCTACGGAGGTGTGGGTTTCCATATTTGGGATCATGTTTTTCAGAACTAAGGTGTGTGTTCACGGCGAGAGTGTGGCAACAGTCTAGTGTCAACAGAGAGGCAGCCAAACTCTAAAATAATTTAAGGGGGTTTATTCTGAGCCAAATTGGAGGACCACAACCCAGAGCCACACACACAAGAAGTCTTGAGCAATGCACTCAGGTTACAGTTTGGTTTTATACGTTTGAGGGAGACAGCAACTACAGGTAAAGTCATAAATCAGGATGTGCAATACATAACATTGGTTTGGCCCCAAAAGGTGGACATCTCAAAGTGGGGACTTACTGGTTATAGGTGGGTTTAAAGAGTCTTTAGTTGATATTTCACTGAAGGAGTTAGGCTCTGTCTAACAGACCAGGAATCAGCAAAAAGGAATGCTGAGTTAAGATAAAGGTCGGTGCCCAGACCCAATTGCTGGCTATTAAGAGGCCTAAGGCTATGCAGGTGGGTCTTGTATAGCCTTAAGCCTGTTAATGAGTCACAGAGAACACTCTAAAATGCAGGAATATGATGAGGCCTATCTGATTTCCTTTCTCAGGGCCAGCAACTCAGTTTTAAGGACACTCTTGGCCAAGAAGGGGTACAGTCAGTCAGCCATTGGAGAAGCCTTAAGATTTTATTCTAGGTTCAGTGCCCATAGCTCAGTGGTTAGGGTGCCAGCCACACACACCGGGGTTGGTGGACTCGAAACCGGCCCTGACCTGCTAAACAATGACAACAACAAATATAGCTGGGCATCGTGGCGGCACCTGTAGTCCCAGCTACTTGGGAGGCTGAGGCAAGAGAATCACTTAAGCCCAAGAGTTTGAGGTTGCTGTGAGCTGTGATGCCACCGCACTCTACATAGGGCAACACAGTGAGACTCTGTCTCAAAAAAAAAAAGATTTTATTTTAGTTCACACTAGGCAGGCTGACCTTCCCAACAGAACCAGCATGTTCACTGTCAGATGATAACAGCCACCACCAACCCCAGTGGCTAGGCTATGGGGGAGCTGGGGGAACTGGAGGCGACTGAGGGAGAGCCTGGAATGGGGGTCTTCAACTACACAAAGGACCAAACGCTGAGGAAAGGATGAGCAGCAGGTCTAATCAATAGACACAGACCACAAGTACTCAAGTGCTTTGGCCCTCCTGCATCTCCCACTTGCCCCTGCTGAGAAGTGAGTGCTTTCTGTGGCTTAGTTCTCCCTCCCGCTGCTACCCATTTTCTATTTGGAAACAATGGCTACTGTTGCTACAAGAACTTTCTTCCTAGACTGGAAAGGAACCACCAGAGAGGTGGCCAGCTGTTTCTCATGGGCCCACAAGGGTTAGGAGACTTAACTAGATCAGGGCTTCTCAAATTCTAACATGCCTACAAATCACCTGGGCATCAAGTCATTGGTTAAAATGGAGAAAATGATTCGGCCAGCTGGGGTGGAGCTTAAGATTCTGCATTTCTAATAAAGCTCTAGAGGAAGCCGATACTAGTATGTGGACCACCCTGGAAGGAGCAAGCAAGGAATTGGCTGGAACCTTCAGGCCCCTAGCCTCAACCCCCACTCCCATAAATCTTCCTGCTTCTCCAGTCTTGATGTGTCAATACTCTGTAAAATAATTTAAAGAGGTATATTCTGAGCCAAATTGGAGGATGATGGCCCGAAGCCACAACCAAGATGTCTTGAGCAAGTGGGCTTGCTAGTTCCGTCGGGAAGTTCAGCCTGCCTAGTGTGAACTAAAATAAAACCTTTTTTTTTTTTGAGACAGTGTCTTACTGGGTTGCCCTCGGTAGAGTGCCGTGGCATCACAGCTCACAGCAACCTCCAACTCTTGGGCGGCTTAAGCGATTCTCCTGCCTCAGCCTCCCAAGTAGCTGGGACATTCAACAGAGCCGGGAATTACAAGTAAGGTCATAAATCAGTATGTGGAACACATACATTAGTTTGGCCCCAAAAGGTGAGACATCCGGAGGAAGATGCCCACAGGTGGTTTTAAAGATTCTTTGGCTGACAATGGGCTGAGTAGACCAGAAATCAGGGAAAAGGAATGTTGAGTTAAGAGTGTTAATCAGAGAAAAACTATAGGACTTAAGCTGGGACCCGAGCGCTTTGTTATGCACATTGGAACTGCAGGAAGGTCTTGCATAGCCTTAGGCCTGTTAAGGAGTCACAAAGGACACATCTCTAAGAAGGCAAAGGCAGGGGGATGTGATGGGGCCCATCTGATCTCCTTTCTCATGGCCAGCAATTCAGTTTTACGGATCCCTTGGCCAAGAGGGGGTCCATTCAGTCTGCCTCTGGGTGGAGAAGCCTTAAGAATTTTAAGTTCAAAGATGCCTTAAGAGATGCTCCAAAGGGAAGGTCCAGGACTACAGACCACCCTCTCCCCACTCGGAGGCACTACCGCAGAGAATGAAGTTGTCAGCTGGGGCTACAAAAGCTGCCCAAAGGACCCCCTCCCAAACCTGCAACTGAAATGGAATCTTAAAACTAAACACTAAATAAATAGCCCCTTTGGTCTCTTCCAGATTCATTCTTATGCTCAGGCCCTCTTTAAGCCAATCTTTCACAGGAAACCACCAGCAAACAAAGAGGAACATTCCCTCTAGGTTCTGCGTTGTCACTGGGCTGTAACTTGGGGCAGGAGCACACTCTGTGTTTGTCTCTGAAACAACAGGCCTGCCAGCATCCTCTTACAACAGAAGCTCTTTCCTCCCATGGACCCCAAATGCTGTCTTGTGTATTATTCAAGCACCCGCATTTTGAGGTACATGGAAATACGCACCATCATGAAAGACTCGTGCCAATGCAGAGAAGAGGTGCTCTCCTAATTTTCTTTAAAACCTCAAGACTGGAAAGGAGCACATCTGTAGTAGAGGAATGAGCCCCAGTTATTCAGAAAGCAGAGACGGGTTTTGAAGAGGGCAGATGCCAGCAATCGCACTGGCACCAAACATTTGACCTTGCCATTTTTTCTAGAACAAAATTGTTAGAGGATGAAGAGTGAGATTTTGTGAAAAAACAAATACACTATCTTATAGATCTATACATAGAGACATTTCAGGAGTAGCAGTTCTAGGGAGAGAAGCCTCAGGCAAGTGCATATGGACCAACTCGACCATGAAAATATTTGATAAGCACCTTCCATCACAATGTGGTTATTCAACCTGAAATTGTATTTAAATATCACTATCCCTTAGGGCATAACCTTAGGTGACCTATCTACATCTACCAAACAAACTCTCCAAATGCAGCTCTTAGCCAACAGAACACTGATTACTTATTAACTCTACTGGGAAAGAGGTTGGGATTTCAGTGGCTGGCGAGCTGCATTTCCAATGGCTGAAGAGTATAGAGTCCCAAACATACGGTCCTATTTCCATCTCTTAAGCCCTTTGTAAGACTGAGCTCTGATAGCTTGCCAATGCCTGTCACTAATTAACTAATTTCCAATTCAGAGGCTTTCAAAAAAATGGGTTAAAACTATACTTTCTGCCTAGGCTTGAGGTGTATTCCATGCACCTAGCAACAATACACATGAAGACGAGACAGGCCACAGGTGCAAGGCGCAGGACACTGGGGGAAAAAACCAAATAAAAAAACCAAGCCTTCAACCACCGCGTGCCTCCATTGTAAGAGATACTTTCTCAAGCTACAGGATGAAGACAAATGATGGGTACACACACCTGCCCAGAAGAATGATTCCTTGCTAAAGAGCCGGAGCTTGGAAACCACGAGGCTCAGCCTGGCATTACATCACCACGGGGAGCCAGGTCCTCGCAGAAGCCCAGGTGTAGGGCCCAGAGAGGAAGCCTGGCATGGGGCCCCAACCCCGCCACACTACACACACACCCATCACTGCGATCCTTTAATCTACACGACGATTTATCCCACCCTACCCCCAAATCCCCAGAAAACACTCTTCCTTTCTGCAATGCATTTTTCTCCGAAAAGAGGGAGCGAGTAGGCTGGGAGGTCCACTTTGGCTGCAAGCCTGGCTTGCTGAAATACGACCCACCCTCAGACCTATTCAGTCAGCCCCATCCTCCAAGCACGCCTCGGTGGGTAATAGAGACGACCAAAGAGAAACAGCAATTCTCAGAAACACTCATCCCGCATGAAGACCACTTCTGAGCATATCAGCTCTGCGGTTTGGCGGAAAGATCCGATTCCTGGATCAATGCACAGTCAAGTACTGCCCTCGACCAATGACAAGCCTGCTGGGCTGTCTTCACTAATAACAGCAAGCGGCCTTGTCCTCCAGAGCTCACCAGAGTGTACTACTTGGGTGATGCTTAGGTTAACTGGACCGAACACCCACATCTGCCCGGCCATCAAGAGTGGCTGACCGTAACCTGGTCTGTCTCCAGGGTGCTGCCACACTCACGAGTTCTTCCTGGGAGGAGGCCGCCTTTAAGCCCGCTGTCCCCTTGCAGGAAATACCACCGCGCAGGGCGTGCAAAGGAAAGGTGCTGACGGCCCAGGGCGCCCCGGCTATGCGCCCGCTGCTGAACAACCAAAACCAAATTCTAGGGAATCGTTTCTGCCTACAGCAGTATCTGGGGGATGCCAAATGCTCATTCCGGAGAGGGTACAAAATGCTATAAGGAGTAACCACCAGGTAAAGCCCTGCAAGGCTGCCAAGAACCCAGGCCCGCCAGAGCACCGGCATTAGGATAGGCGACACTAACAAAGCCCGGTAGCCTCTCCTCCCTAGGGGACCCCAGGGGGCCCGGGCGGAGCACTTACATTGCCTCAGAAACCTCCTGGTTCAGGTCGCTGGCTGGCGCTGGCTGCAGGGACTGCGACCCTCCCATCGTCGCTGTGCCCTGGCGTGCAGGCTAGCTGCGAGCAGGGCCAGCGTCCTGGCGATATCCTCCAGCCGGGAGCCCGGGGCGGGCCGGCCAGCGGCCGGGGCTGCTGCACTGCAGAGGGGACCAGCTGCGGGCATCCGTGGCGGTGGCGGCGAGGAGCTGCCCCGGGACCCGGGGGGGCGAGAGCCCAGCACCGCGGATCTATGCGCGCGAGGGTGGCCAGCGCGCGCCCCAGTGTGCGCGCGGCTCTGCCCGGGGCCAAAAGCCGGAGCGTGAGCACCGACCAGGTCGGATCAGCTCTCCTCCTAAACCCCTCGGCCGCAGGCTCCTGTGTGTGACACGATGATGTCATCATCAACGAGCAGCCCCAACGCCTGCATCTTCACAAAGCTCCAGCTCCGGCTCCGGAAACCGGGCTGGGGGAGGGGGGCGAGTGAAGACCCTCCCACGGCCCCAGCCTCCTCTAGTCTCCAGGGGACCGCCCGCATTGTATGGCTTTGAGATGTAAATGAGCCGCAGGCAGGGGGCCGGGCCCACGGAGGAGGGGCGTAGTGGTCGGACTGACTGACCACCACGAAAGTGGGGGGATCTCAGCCCGCCGGCTCATCCCTCCAGGAAGAAGGAAGTGGTCTCTCCCGCCCCAGCCCGGGGATGGCTAGAGGAACAGGTAAATGTGCTGCAGTGGGGACGCAGCAGGGGAGACGTGAGCGCCCGTTTCCATTGCGCGCTTCTGCTTTCTTCAGGCCCAGGGCTCTGGAGGCGCCAGGCCTGGCTCTCCCCACCAGCCAGCCAGACCTCCAAGGACACCACCTTTGCTCCGCACCGTCTGCAGGGGCTTGGGGCAAGCTAGAAAGAAAGCGCGCAGCACCGGGCCCTCTACAGGCCATAGGTCGACAACACCATCTTTGACCACAGATGAGTCCCCCACAGAGCCAAGCCCTGTGCAGAAGCTCACCCTAAACAAACAGAAGCCAGGCAAGCTGCGCAGCCGGACTCAGGTCCCTAGCGCAACAACAAGCGTGTACAGGGAAGAGGCAGCTCTCCCTGACATGCAGTGGCTCATGTGGGGGGCTCTGAACACAGGCTGGGCCTGCAGCAGTGTCCATGAAACTCCCATCCACGTGTCCCAGCACCCAACCCCATTCCCTGCCAGGCAGACATGCACACTTGTCAGCAGCCATGTGCCCATCCTAAGCCTATTGGCTGGCTCTGAGAGCCTGGGGACTGGAGCTCCTGGGCCTTCTGAAGGACGGCTACTAGAGAAAGATTTCATCATCTCAGCATAGGTGCAGGAGTACTAGAGACACACCCGGCACCTGACCACCCCTCCTTCTCTAAGTTCAGTGCAACCACTTTAAGTGCCAAACACAAATTCATAACTGAATCCAAATGGAACTTCTGATGGATAAGTTGAGATGGTTTCATTTTTTGGGGTGAGGACTTTTGGGGTTTCCACTCATCATGTCAGGATAGTTTTTTTTTGTTTGTTTGTTATTTGTTTTTTGTTTTGAGACAGAGCCTCAAGCTGTCACCCTGGATAGAGTGCTATGGCATCACAGCTCACAGCAACCCCCAATTCCTGGGCTCAAGCGAGTCTCCAGCCTCCGCCTCCCAAGTAGCTGGGACCACAGGCACCCGCCACAACGCCCGGCCGTTTTTTTGGTTGCAGCCATCATTGCTGTTTGGTGGGCCGGGCTGGATTCGAACCCACCAGCTCAGGTGTACGTGGCTGGCACCTTAGCCTGTTGAGCCACAGGCGCTGAGCCCGTCAGGATAGTTTTAGAGCTTCATGGTGGGCTGACTTTTCCTTGCTGGTACTAGTATCAATGTCAAACAAAATGTCACTCAAAACCATGTCCTGGGATGCACCAACATGAAATTTCCAGGAAACACTGAGAAGGTTTACTTTTGCATTTATATGAAAATAGCTAATGATTATGTCAATCTTGCAGGAAAAGTAACTGTCAGGGGTGGCAGGATGAGGTTTGTTCTGGAAAGCATCTCCAGGGGAAGCTGTCAGTCACTGTCAGCACGGGCATCTGGTGGTAACTTGTTCATCCCAGTACCATGCTTAACACCCTGGGGGTTAGTTTCTCCCTTAGAACACAGACCTCGCCACATGCAGTTGGGGATCGAAAGAACCTTCTCACATGGAGCTGAAAGATTTAAGTGCTAACCTAGACTGTTCATTTTAAGGAAAATGACCCTTTTGCTGGGGACCTGGGAAATGCCTTTCAGTCAAGCTGGCTCTAGGAAAATATGTGGGAAAAATATAAGGAATCCCAATTATAAGTCCCCTGCCATCTTTCTTTTTCTTTTGCAAAAAGCACAAAACCATCCCAAGTATCCTTATCCTTAGTTGGTAGGGGTTTTGCTGCAATAACAAGAAAGCTCTCTGAAACGAGACCAGAGTTAAAATTCTGATTTTTCTCTCATTAGCTTAAACATTCTAAGTTTCTATTTCCTCAGCTGGAAAAGAGAAAAAGCTTCTATTTTGCAAGCATTTACTTCCCAATATTTAAATATTGGAAAAATTGGGCAGTGCCTGTGGCTCATCGAGTAGGGCGCCAGCCCCATATATCGAGGGTGGTGGGTTCAAACCCGGCCTCGGGTGAACTGCAAAAACAGAAAAATAGCTGGGCGTTGTGGCAGGCGCCTGTAGTCCCAGCTGCTTGGGAAGCTGAGGCAAGAGAATCACCTAAGCCCAGGAGTTGGAGGTTGCTGTGAGCTGTGTGACACCACGGCACTCTACAGGGGGCAATAAAATGAGACCTTGTCTCTACAAAAAAAAAAAAGTTGGAAAAATAATTGAATTAAATACCATCCATCTATGAATATATAGGACCACAATCCTTCTTTATAAGAAACTTTTTTTCCCCTCAGTATAGTACCATAAAGGAATAGGGCAGTATTTTTTTTTGAGACAGAGCCTCAAGCTGTCACCCTGGATAGAGTGCTGTGGCATCACAGCTCACAGTAACCTCCATTTCCTGGGCTCAAGTGAGTCTCCTGCCTCCGCCTCCCAAGTAGCTGGGACTACAGGCGCCCACCACAACGCCCGGCCATTTTTTGGTTGCAGCCGTCATTTGGTTTGGCAGGCCCAGGCTGGATTTGAACCCGCCAGCTCAGGTGTACGTGGCTGGCGCCTTAGCCCGCTGAGCCACAGGTGCCGAGCCGGAATAGGGCAGTATTAAAGTGAAGTGCTTTTACTTAATATCCCAACAACCAAAAAGTTACACCATGACCCCTTACTAACCACCTGGGAATTCCCTGCACTGGCTCCTCCTGCCTCACCCCTGCCCTCACTTCCAGCCCATACTCTAGACTGCCCAGGTCAACGTGTGGGACAGACACCACTATAGCAGAGCATGTCCCCTGTAGATCTCACTGATATTAAACACACAGTCAGTAACCAGGGGAGAAACAAATAGAATTTGGACACCATGGCAGTCGATGCAACTAAAACTCAAAGAGCCTCTCAGAACCTCATTTAAAAACACGCGTACTTTATACAATTTGATCCTTACTTTACATACAATTTAAAACAAAGTTGGTGAGCTAGTAACTCAGCCTACAGAAAATGTAAACAGAAGGGGCTGGGCGCTGTGGCTTATGCTTATAATCCTAGCACTCTGGGAGGCTGAGGCTGGTGGATTGCCTGCGCTCACAGGTTCAAGATCAGCCTGAACCAGAGCGAGACCCTTCTCCAAAAAAAAAAAAAGAAGAAGAAGAAAAGAAAAGAAAATGTAAACAGAAGGAAAAGGTAGGGAGAATATTAGACAGGAAAATTATTCAGTCAGTGCTACAGACTGAATATTTGTGTTCCCCCAAAATCATCTGTTGAAAAGCCCTAACCCTGTGGGATGGCATTTAAAAGTAGGGCCTTTGGGAGGTAATTTGGATTAGATTAGGTCATGAGAGATCAAGCTCTTATAAAAAGAGAAGGAACCACAAGCTCGCTCTCTCTCTAGCCCCTGCCCAACTCTCAGTCTCTGCCAAGTGAGGACATAGCAAGAAGGTGACCATCTGCAAACCAGGAAGTGAGCCCTCACCTAGAAGCCAATCATACTGGCATCCTGATCATAGATGTCCAGAACTGTGAGGAATAAATGTTTGCCATTTAAGCCACTCAGTCTATGGTGTTTTTGTCATAGTAGCTTGAACTAATTAAGACAGGCCACTTAAGATACATTGTTAGTACCGAGAACAGCTAACATGGTCAAGACTGGAAAAGCTACTGAAGTCAGACCAAGGAAACCCAAAGTGACAGCAGTCCAGGGCTATTTAACAGAGATTAAAGACCTTCCAGAGACCCTGAACCTGCAAAGCCTGCCTCCCTGGGTTACCATTATCCATAACATAACTGCTGTTAACACAGAGGCCCTGGCCCATGCCTGCCTATTTTACAATTTCCTTCTCTCCCTCCCTCAACTTACCCCCAAATCATTCCACAAAAGTTAAGCCACAGATTTCCACAATAAGCAAGCACAGATGTTATCCAAAAGTACTCAAATGCAGGTAGTTATCACTCCAACCACTCTTCCCTCCTTTACTCAAACATGCAATGAGTGCCCAGTGGGGCCGGGCCTATGCCACAGCTGACGGTACGGTCGGTCCTGGCCTGTAAAAAGCCTGGTGACACCAGTCACCTGGAAAATCCCCTTCCTGGCTGCTCCTCCCTCCTCACCATCCCCTTCACTCCCAGCCCACACACAAGACTGCCACAGCCACTCTACACAGGACAGATGCCACTACAGAAGACAGTGTCCTCTCTAGATCAACCCAGTGATGCCCTGCCTCTGAGCCTGGCCCTAACGAGACCCTGAAGTCAAATAGCCCCTCCACGGTCCTCTGGACCACAGTGCATTATTCTAGGGCCCTGATGGCAAGCTAAGGCCACTTAGCTGGGCTCCACTGCAAACCTTCCCACAGATGTCCCTGAGACACCCTAGAAACATGGATGGAATACATCTGTTATTTCTCAAATAATTAGCAAGTCAATATATATTCATGCACTGACGATGGGCCATGGGTGAGGCTCTAAATGGAGAATAAGATGAGTCCATTCTTACTTACTGACACCTACCAGAAAGATCAGCACACTTGACAAATCCCTGTATCTAAGAGATAATCTATATAGTGCAGGCTCTTAAATCCTACAGAGGTTCAGGGACTGAATACAGTTTGAAGCACCTCTGATACCCCAGGAAAAACAAACTTGAACAATAGCTCCACCTTTGCCTCCAGCCTCCAGGAAGTCTACAGTTGCCATAGCAGCAGCCAGACTCTCCAAACACTGCCAACGGCCCCCTGAGCTGCTAATTAGCCCAAGCACACACAAGAGTGGGAAGCAGGTCAGATCATACAAAAACCCGTCTGGAGAATGCTAAGAATGTAAACACAGATGGAAGAAGGACCAGGGCATGGTCCTGTTCCCTCAAGCCCCGGCCACTCACCGCCACCCAGTACAGCAAGGTAGGGTGTGTAGGCAGGCTGGACAAGACGCGGGGACCTTGTCTTCTAAAGGGAGCCGACCTGTAGACAGGCTCGGAGGGCAGCCCTACTCATCCAGTGTCACACAACTCTCTGCCTGTCGCTGTCAGAATACCCGAGCACTGCCATGAGGAAACTGGCTCACTGCCTTGTCTAAAATTCTAAGAGCTGGAAAGCAGAGGACCAGGTACGGTACCCACATGTCTCCATGACCAGCCAGGCAGACCCACCAACAGGAAGAAAACCAGATTCAGGGCAAAAATGGCATGCTGGTGGGCTTTCTCTGCCCATGTGTTACCAAGCTAGGATCGATCCTCTTTCCTGGGCTTTTAGAGACACACTTTCATGTTGCTCAGTCTTGGGTACGAAGCTGTCCACTGACCTCAGGAAAAAGTTGCAATTTGACCTTCTGACTTGGATCCTCTTGGTTGCCCTGTCTTGCATCTGAGCAGGGCCAGGCATCCCCTCCCCACCTTGAACACCTCCCTCAATTTCTTGAGCATGAAAGCCAAGTTCACCGGCTGCCCTTGGGAGGGGTGTGTTCCACCACAGCCCTCAGACTTCTCCGTTCACGTCCTCTCAGCTGCTAACACATTCATACCTTGGGGCACGAATGAGTCTCAGGTTATCTGTATGTGGGAACCTGGTGTCTCTGCTGCCCAGTCATGCAGTGTGTCTTACACACAGCCAGAGCCCCCCCCAAATGCATGAACCTCAGAGGATGTGAGGAAAGGCCCTGAGTTTTGTTTTTTTTTGTTGTACTTGTTTTTTGTAGAGACAGAGTCTCACCTTATAGCCCACGGTAGAGTGCCGTGGTGTCACACAGCTCACAGCAACCTCCAACTCCTGGGCTTAGGCGATTCCCTTGCCTCAGCCTCCCAAGTAGCCGGGACTACAGGCGCCCACTATAACACCCACCTATTTTTTTGTTGTTGCAGTTTGGCTGGGGCTGGGCCGGAGCCATGCCCACTGAGCCACAGGCATTGCACAAGGCCCTGAGTTTTATGGAGATCAGCAAGTTCCTTTATTTCCAGGGCCACAGGCTTTCTGCTAATTTTTTATGTGCCAGACTAAATCTCACATGCTCACCCTTGGGAGTCTGAGTGGTTTTATTGGGCTGAAGTACAAACTCAGGTGAAGCCCCATCTTTTCCAGAAGGTTCTCTTCCTTGGAAAGCACTGATCTATTACATCTTTTCCTTACCACCTTCACCATATTTACACAGAGATTTTTCCAAGTTCGTCTCAAGCAAGGATAGCTTCCAGAGGCAACTCTTCATGGGGGAAAAAGGTCCTTTCAATTTAGTTAGATAGAAGCTAAAGATGGAAGATGTTCGTACTAGACCCAGGAAGGCAACCTAAAACGTGCTAGGGAAAAAGTCAACAAAGAGAGATAAGACTCACTTTTGCTTTAAAACTAAGAATTCTGGATGCATTTTTAATCTTTGATTCATATAAGAAGGAAGAAAGGAAGGCAAACAGGCTCTGAAAATCCCAGAGCTATTTATATAAAAGTTAGCATTGAGAAGACTTAATCATGAAAAAGAAATCAGTAACACAAATATCACTCTCAAAAAGACTCAGATCCTCAAAATCCTTTTTTCTTTACCAAAGAAATTCAGCTTTTTTGAGATGGAAATGGTAGGAACATTCTTGAGCTAACTTTTTAGAAAATATACGCTAGTAATATCAAAAGGATTTATGCTCACAATTCAAGAGAACAGAAGGAAATATAGGAAGTAATGGTGGATAAAAGCCAGAGGGGGTAAGGTAAGGCTACCTAAGTCCTTGTTGGAGTGGGCTGCAAGTCTGGCTGTAAGCTTCCCAGTAGCCAAAGCAAAAAGGGCAACCATGATCAGTTACCTAATTCATAAAATCCAGTAGGCTAAAAAAAAAAAAAAATCCAAGATGATCAGCTTTTCTTGTGACTGATGTCCTAAACATGCTCTCTCCTGTAGGCTCTTCACCAGATGACTATGTGACATGGTGGCCAATGCCTTCAGCAGTACCCTCTGACAAATACAATATTCCATTCCACATGTCTACGTCCACAAGCATAGCAGGAGCTACTCAGGTCCTCCAGGGATCAACAAATCAGAAAACCGCAAAGTTCTCAGGAGGTGAATTTCTATTAATAGTCGCCCCACTCTGCACTGAGGGTCCCCCCATCCAGGTTTCCATGATAATAAGGTTATAGAACAGAGAACACAGGGCAGTGCCACCACTGGGTTCATCTGATCATAGACTTGGTCCTCTTGAAGAAGGATACCAGGAAAAAGTAAAGACTGAAAAAACAAAATCTTCTCAGAGAAGCCCAAGAACATGCCTGTAAGGTCCTCATGGTAACCCAGCCCTTGAGAATTTGTAAAGCTTAGTTTCCTAGTGCCTTGAAACTAATGCTTGCTACTTACTTGCTTCCATTTCTGTAAACTCTGTGCATGATTTGGCACCTCCAATAAGAAATAAGATGGTAATTCCTTTGTCTATTTGCGAGTCCAATAAAAGGAAAGGGACAGAGCTAATGGTGGGGCCCATTACTTTAAGGCTGATGGGCTTCTGAGTTTCCCCATCAGCAAATTCCTTCCCCTATCTTTGGTGAGAGTCTATTGGTTTCAATTCTCTGGTCCTGCGATTCGCTTCACAAGTAGGTCCTCATAGGTTCACAAGTCTTTGCCAGTCTTCTGCTGATGAAATGGACAAGTATGCCACCAACCACAAAGCAGCAGAATGTCAAAAGTCGATGAAAGTGATCCCAGCAAACTGCTCAAAACCCATCCCACAGCCATGAGGAATGGCAGCTGACAGAGTCAGGCCTGTGAGCAACTGAAGAAGAGAGACCAACCAGGATGAGGATGGGAGGTGACTTCAAAGAGGAGACAGGAAGATCAAAGAAACCCTCCAGAACTGTTGATGAAAAAGTGACTCTGGGCTTGAGCCGCAAAATCAAATGTAAACTGAAAAACATGCATCCCTAAAAACCTGGCAGAAAAACATAGCCAAGATTCTTTGTTTGTTCTAAGTATTAACATATGGTTATCATTAAAGTCTACCCATTTTGTTAAATATAAAATAAAATCATTTTCATAATTTTTCATTTCTCTTTAAGGTAAAATCTGAAACATTTTTTCCCCACTCATAGCCATAAAACTCTCATTAAGTAGATTCATTTTAAGTAGCTTTTCTCAGATAACAATTTCCTTCAGGTAGCCAAGCCTCCTTCCCATAACGCCCTTTATAAACCAGGTTTAAGATCAGGAGCAAAAGCCAGGAGGGTAGCCCACAGCAGACATTCAGCCAATTAAAACCCCAACCTCTGAAGTTCAGGCTTTTACTCAGAAATAAAGTCAAGTTTCATTCTACACCTGGGAAGAAAGAATCCATAGACTTACCTTGGCCAGGTCATTGCCTCTGTCTAGGATCAAAAATATAACCAGTACTACCCATCTTCCTTCTCAGGAAACTATTACCAAGAAAAACAGGAAATTCAATAAGCACCCTAAAAATGTTTCTGTTCTTGTTAAAAGAGCTTGAATATTGTGTTTGGTTTGTGTGTTGATGTGTTCCTCTAGAGCTTAAATGTACTGGGTTTAGAAGCTACTTTGTACTGGGAATAAAAGGCCTTTTAAGGAAAACATTCCACTGTAAACAGAGATGGGATCCCCCAGCTGCCAAAATCACCAGCAAAGCTGGTTTCTGCAGCCAGACCAGAGGAGCAGGTTGGGAAGGGCAGGTCCTGCGCATCTGCAGGGTAAAAAGGTTTCACAATGAAAATGCCACAGAGCAAATTCAGAGCCTCCAAACTTCTTGGCCCTTTCCTCATTTTGAGTGGATAGAGCAGCCACTGGAGACTGCCGGTCCTGGAGCAGCATCTGGGGGAATCTTATTGCCACATGTCCAGCTGCAGTTGACACAGAGCCGGCTGCCGGGCTGCCCTACTTATGAGCGGGGCTGTGAAACCAGGCTCTGAGGCCCAGAACTGCTGACTCAAGGCTCCATGAAGGACCAGAAACCCAGAACACTGGGCCAGAAATAGCAGCATTAGCATCTACCGAGGGCACAATGCAACACAATGGCAGAGCAGAACGAGTGAATGAGCCTGTCCACAGGGGGAGGGTGTGTGAGCGTGTGCTACTGAGCCCTGAGCCTCTCTCCATAACCATCTGAGAGGCCCTGGTGCGTGTAATTCCCTCTATACCCTGCCTAACCCTGGCTGGCTGTAATTAGGCTACAACAGTGTCTGTGGATAGAGATTCTCTTTCCTAAACACTCGGATCTTTAGGAGTTGATGTGTACACGTGAAGACAATCTTTCCATGACGACAGAATGGCCAAATTCCTGCTTCCTCTTGCTGACCTTAAGGAAGTATTGCCAGAGACAGCTGGGCACAGGCTTCCTAACAGCTTGCAGAGGCTGTTAGCCACCGGTTTGTCACAAATGCACGGTATTTTTTTTTTTTAATCTCTCAAAACGATTAATCCAAAAGATAGGAAGGGTTCCTTATTATGTATGCATAAAGTCACCGCTAGTTGGTGACTGCCCTGAGTGGGAGCACCCTGTGATGAGCGCCTTCTCTGTCCACACAGCAGCAGGTCAGTCTGGGAGGGAGCCTGGCCCAGTGCCAGGCCAGTGGGAGTCCTTAGGAATATGAGGACATGTGGCTGGAGAAACTGGAACGCAGACTGATACTGACAGACAGAGAGGAGAGGCAGAAACCAAAACTGTTTCCAACTGAGGCCAGAGCTTAAGGAAACTCAGTAAGGTAACAACCCCCAGGGTAGCCTAGCATCATCCTTGGAGCTGTAGGGAGACCTCAGGCATCACAGCAAAGCCCAGTCGCCTTGGCAATAGCACTCTCCCTAGTGGCAGGTCTTGGTTTTGTGTTTGTGATTTTGGGGAAAGACAGATGGGTGCTTGGAGGTAAGGATTGAATTAAACTCTTCCTCAGACACCTAGGTCCAAAAGACTGATGGCTAGCAGGGGAACCTGAGAGTTTACTTAGGCCCCCTCTGCCTCAGTTTTCCCACCTGTGCAACGAAAATAATAATAGCACCTCCTCCATTAACATAGATGTTGGAAGGTTTGAATGAGATAACCTATGAAAAGCCCTGGGTACAGCAGGACCAGGAATACAGCAGGTGCTCAATAGTTGTTAGCTGCAGCTGCTGCTGTGGCTATTTCGTAAAAAAAGCAAGAAATCACCCAGGCCTGGGGAGGACTTGCTGAGTCACAGCATCTCTGGGACATCAAGCCCAGAGCTCGTCCCTCAGGCAGAGCCAGAGGCTGGAAGGCTTCTTGGAGGAGTTCAAAGGGTTCCGGCCACAGCTTTGCCCTTGGAGCTTGTGTCCTCAATCAATATTCTCACTTCACTGGGCCTCAGGTTTCCCATCTATAAAATGGGCACAATAAAAATACCTGCCTATCAGGGCTGTTATGGACATTAAGCTAGACACAGTAAGCACAAAAGCATTTTTCTCAGGGTTGAACACACAGAGAGTCCTCAGTAAAGGTCAGCAGCTGTCCTGATGGAGCCACTTGGTGATGCTCCAGGGCGAACCTGAACCCTGGGAGGTCACTCTCTAGCCTTCTCCCCAGCATACATCTGGTTCCCAGCCTTAGCCTGGCCAAACAGCACTGTGACAACCAGTGGTTGCGACATGGAATGAGGATTGCCCAGCCCATGCCTCTGACTATCTCAGTGTGGACAGACATCTCAGGCCCTGCTGGCAGAGGTTCCACACAGTACCACACACCAACCTGGTGCTGCCTCCTCCCCGGAACATGACGTAGGGCACAGCACCTGAAGGAGTGTGCACCACGTCTGTTGTGTCAATTCACATTTAAAGAGAATGGAATGGGAAGGAATATGAAAGCACCCCACCTGGTAAGGGGGGTTCTGTGCCTGTCTTGGGCACAGACGTGTTAGTGTATGCGTACCAGCCACGCCGTAAACTTCTCCCCGTGGCTTGAGCGAAGCTGCTTGAGCGAAGCTGCTCGGGCCAGGCTGCAGGTTCTCCAACCTATAGGACACTGCCTTACCATTTTTGTTTGCTCATTTCTCATTGTGTTTGATCTTCCCACCTCTTCAAGAAATCACTCTGCTATTGTTCAGGGGCTTCCAGCTCTGAGCCCCCAGGCAGTGATGCTCAGTGAGGGGGGTGTTCAGACAAAGGGTTGGGAGTGAGGGCATTGAGGTGGGGCAAGAGGTGGGCGAGTCACCTCCAAAGGGCCAGAACACATCAGGTCTCCCCACAGGAGAAACCACGAGGAATTGCACTCCTCTGGCCTGTGCCCCAGCCTTGGACAGCAAGGGGAGGAAATGCTAGCATCTAGCCCAAGCCCCTGCCCAGAATCACAGTCCCACCTGGGGGCAGCTGTCTCTGCAGTGTCACCCTCAGAGAGAGTGTGGCCCACCTCTGTGGAGTCACCACTGCACGCCAGCACCAGGTCTGTATAGCACAGAGCACGTACTCAACAAAGGTTGGTGAGCAAGTGAATGAATGAATGAATGCAAGCCACAAAGACAGATGCAAGCCATCTCCATCCCTGCGGCCACTGCCCTAGTTTGGGTCACCCCACTGCCTCCTGCCCGAACCAAAGTAACAACCTCCCCCATGCTTCTCTGACTTCCGACCTTTCCTTTCCACCCATCCTCTCCTCACCACCAGAGATAATCCCCCAAACCAAATTCCATCCTGACTCTCCTCTGCTTAAAAAGGAGAGACATGTTTCCTTTCTCTTCATAGGCAAGCCCCTCAGTCTGGCTACAGGCCCCTCCGAATTTGAAAACTACCTGCCATTCTGGCTGCCAGCCCTGCCACTCTGCCCAGGACCACTGTGCCTCCCCCTCCAGCCCCTCCAGCTTCTCCCTGACCTATTGCCTTGCCATACCCCAAGCCTTGGCATATTCAGTCCCCGTCCCTGAAGCACCTGCCACCCCGGAGATGTTGCCTCTTCCGGAAGCTTCCCAGCTTCTCCAGGCAGGGTTAGGGGCTCTGTTCTCTCAGCTCTTTTCTTCTCATCTCTGTTGCAGAGTCATGTTACACTGTGCCTATTTACAGAACAGCTGTCTCTGTCTCCTGGCCCTCAGCCCCCTCAGCATCACCGGAAGTTAGGGGGATGTTGATTAAATGCCTCCTGTGAAGCCCTGAGTTACATTCTTCACATACATTCACTCCTCACAGCAACTCCCATGAGGTGGGTACTACTGGTCTCAATTCAAATACAGGTAAACTGAGGCCCAGAGTAGTCCAGGAACTTGCCCAATGTCACACAGATCGTACAAGGAGCCAAGGGGCATCTCTCCAACTTCAGGCTCCTTCCCCTGTATCACGTCATGCACAGGCTGTGGCATGGAATCAACCCAGGATGTATCTGTTCAAAGAACGGATGGTGGGTAGATGGATGGATGGATGAAAAAATGCAAAGGAAGCAGGAGAGAACAGCAAATAAACAGGCTCCAGTACTCCCCACAGCCAGCTTCTGCCAGCCGCAGGCCTATGGCTCCACCCTCTGAATCCAAGTGTTACAGAAACTGACTCACCAATAAAGGCCGCAGCACTTGGGCATGGAGGGGTCCCAAGCTGGGCATGTTCTGATGAGAACTCCCGTCCCACCCACCTCCCTGGTACCCAGGTTCCCACTGGGCCGCTACTGGGCCCTCCCTCAGTTTGGGTGTCTATTCTCCATCTCCTCTGGGGCAGTCTGAGATGGGGGATGCTCCTAACCACCCCTCTTTTCGGCACCTCCAGCTGGATCTGAAGCCTCAAAAACATGCACTAAGCTTGAAAGAAAAGCAGGTTTCTGCAGTGCAGAACCTAAACTTATAAAGTGCAGCCAACGTAAAACAGAGCCCAGGGTCATCGCTAGGCAGCCATGCTGGGTATGTAAGGGGGGCTTCGGGCCTCAGCTGCCCGCTTTCAGGGCAGGAAAGGGTCCCACACTGTCCTGGAACCTCCCACCCAGCAAGGGCTATGCTGAGCGCTTCTAGCCACACCCTTGCTGGGTCCTTAAAGCCCCAGCGCACCAACCCTTCAGGGTCAGAGCCCCTTCCAGCTGCTCCAGGGGCCTTGGGACTCCAGCCCAGATGTGGTCACAAGCTGAAGCTCTACAGCTTCTTCCATCTCCTTTCTTCTGGGTCTATCCAGACAGCCCTCAGCCAGGTTTCCAAGTTACCATATCCCTAAGGGAGAGCCTTCCCCAGAAGGGAGTGGGAGGTCAGCTCTGAACAGGATGCATTTGCTGGGGCTCACACTCTACCTGACCCATGTGTCAACATATCAGGCTCTTTGCCACAAGCCCCCAGAGGTCAGCTGTGGCTACCCTGGTGAGAGGCCTTGGGAGAGCCATGCTGGAGAAGAAGGGAAATCGGGTCAGAACCTCAGTCACTGCAGCAAGTCTCCCTTCCAGCCTGGGACAGGAGGCAGATGTGAAGCTTTCTCTCCTCCCCAAGCCTCTTTTCTCAGCTTCAAAGTTACATCTGTTCTCCCCAAGGCCCGAGGACTAATGATAAGCAATGGCACAGGGTAGGGGGGTGTGAAACTCCTGGAGTACAGCCATTTGCACTGCAAATGTGGGATTGTGTCATTGTTTCCACAGCAGCCAGAAGCAGCAGGAAGAAGCAGTAGGAAGTAGCCCAGGGAGTCTGCAAGAACAGAGCATCTGCGGATTCTGTAATAAGATGTGCCCTGGGCTTTCTCCATCAAGACAGCAGTTCTCACTGCCACACTGCTCCTCTCTAAACCCAGAGAGGGATGACAAAGCCACAGATATCAGGGGCACCACAGCGGAGGCCCTGCTGGCAGTGGGAACTAACGGAGGACATATCTCCAAACCATGAGGACCTCAGACTCTGAGCTGGGCTGGGTCAAAATGGCTTCCATGTCAGTGAAATGAAATGTTCATCTCATTCACTTGTGAAATTTGCTTTGAAACCTACAGGGACCTGTCAGTGAGAAAAAACGTGATTTGCTGAGATCCCTGGATCCAGGCCATGGGCTCCTGGCTGCAAGCAGCCACAAAGAGAGTGAAGTTGAAGGATGCACTGAAGACCGGGAACCACAGCTGTCACGGAGCCTCAGGGCACAGCCCCCATCAATCCTAAAACCATTCCTGTCCCTGCAGGCAGCTAGCAAGCCCTTTTCAAAAATGTAAATCTGATCAAATCAGTCCTGCCCAGGGGCTTCTGGGGGCTCTTCAAAGCAAGTCCAAAGAGCCAATGGCCAAAGCTGCTACAGTCTGATTGACAAAATAAATTAGCATTGGATTATAGCCCAAAGTATAAAATAAATATCCATGAGTCCAGGCCGATATAAATGAACAATTGAATAATTAATGAGGGAGAAGAGACGAATGTCCCATGCAGAGAAATTCTGCGTAACTTACACAGAAGCTCCGCCAGGGAGCCCAGCTCCTCTCCTCAAATACGGCTGGCACATGGTGACTTCCTCCCCAAGGCTACAGCAGGGAAAAGGAGGGAAAGAGTAACTTTACAGTGGAGACACCTGACACACCCACCCTCAGCCACACAACTGAGGTCAATGTCAACCGTGGCATGTCCTATTGTGGGAATGTACCCCTGACATGCAGGGTGATGGTGAGGAGGATGGCACGCTATCCCTGTGCTCATCCTCCCCAAAACCCATAGCCACACAAACTCCAAGAGTGGGGTGTCCTACCAAATACCTGACCAGAATGCATCAAAACTGCCAAGGTCATCAAAAACAAAAAAAAGTCTGAGAAACTGCCACAGCTGAGAGACACATAAGGAGACTAACTAGAATGCGGTGTCCTGATAGGATCCTAGAATTAAAAAAAGACAGTAGGGGAAAACTGACAGAATAACTTAGTATGTTTTCTGTTGCTTAGAATACCTGACACTGAGTAATTTGTTGTTTACAATTATGGAGGCTCAGAGATCCAAGGTTATAGCCACTTCTGGGGAGGGCCTTGTTGGGGTGGGGACTCTGCAGAGTCCTGGGGAAGTACAGGGCATCACGTGGAGAGGGGGCTGATCCTACTGACCCACATCTCTCCTCCTTTTAGAAAGCTATCAGTCCCGTTCCCATCATAACCCACTGATCAATTAATCATGAATGGATTAACCCATTCATGAGAACAGAGACCCAATCACCTCTCAGAGGCCTTACGTCAATACAGACTTATTGGGGATTAAATCTTCACTTGAGTTTTGGAGCAGACAGATACTCAAACCAGAGCCACTATGGACTTTAATTATTAATAAATTATCAATATTGGTTCATTAATAAAACCAAATTACCTGCTATTGTTAAGAATTTTTTTTTTTTATTGTAGAGACAGAGTCTCACTTTATTGCCCTCGGTGGAGTGCCGTGGTGTCACACAGCTCACAGCAACCTCCAACTCCTGGGCTTAGGAGATTCTCTTGCTTCAGATTCCCGAGTAGCTGGGACTACAGGCACCCGCCACAATGCCCAGCTTGTTAAGATTTTTTGTTGTTGTTGTTAAGATGTTAATAGGGGCAATTGTGTGCTTGGATAAGTGGGGACTTTCTATCCAGCCACATACACCGAGGCTAGCAGGTTCAAACCCAGCCCAGACCAGCTAAATAGCAATGACAACTGCAACAAAAAATAGCTGGGCGTTGTGGCGGACGCCTGTAGTCCCAGCTACTTGGGAGGCTGAGGCAGGAGAATTGCTTAAACCCAAGAGTTTGAGGTTGCTGTGAACTGTGATGTCACGGCACTCTAGCAAGGGTGACATAGTGTGACACCGTCTCAAAAAAAAAAAAATCTATTAATAATAGCACTCTGGGAGGCGGAGGTAGGTAGATAGCAGTTCAAGACCAGCCTGAGCAAGAGCAAGATCGCATCTATACTAAAAATAGAAAAACTAGCCAGACTTAGTGGCACACACCCGGAGTCCCAGCTACTCATGAGGCTAAGGCAAGAGGATTGCACAAGCCCAAGAGTTTGAGGTTGCTGTAAGCTATGATGATGCCACAGCACTCTACCCAGGGCAACAGAGTGAGACTTGGTCTCCGAAAAAAAAAAAATCTATTAATAAAAACTTCAAACAATAGCCGAGCGTTGTGGCGGGTGCCTGTAGTCCCAGCTACTTGGGAGGTTGAGGCAAGAGAATCGCCTAAGCCCAGGAATTGGAGGCTGCTGTGAGCTGTGTGACGCCACGGCACTCTACGGAGGAGGGCGATAAAGTAAGACTCTGTCTCTACAAAAAAAAAAAAAAAATTCAAACAAAGGCAACAAAAGATGAAAGCCTCAATGCTTTCCAAGACCCTTTCTGTGCCAATTGCACAGCCCTGCCCACTGGGCAACCCTCTTCTCCTTTCTCTCCAGGCTCCAACCACAAGCTGGAGCTTCATTTGGGCTCCCACACACACATTGTTCCAGCCCCTGTAGTATCAATTCTCTCCCCAGCATCTTTAGCACCACACCACCCCAGCTCACACACAGCTAAACCCAGTCTGCCTGAGCAATAAGTCAGTTTTCCAGGATCCGTCCCCAGCCTCCTGGACCAAGTGAGGCTGCAGGCTGCATCCACCCTGGGCACTACACTTCTCCTCCATCCCACCTGAGTCTGTGCCGCTCTTTTTTTAGCGAGCTATGAGCTCCGCACGGCCAGAGTGGCGCTTCTACTTGGCCCAGGGTAACCCTAAGTTCATGCTACTCAGATGCATAAATGAGATTCAAAAGCAACCCACAGAGTCAAGGGTGAGATCACCCAGGGCACCATGCATGAGGATTCAGAGCCTCAAGCCCAGCTGACCTTGGGAAAGGAGGACCTGGAACAAATGGGTACCAAAAGCACCTGCCAGTGTCTGAAGGCACCAGGGATGCACTCTGACCTCCAGACTGTCTGCCTCAGGGAAAGACGTGGAGACTGGAATTTTTCTTTTAGCTTTTATCAAAAACCTAGCCCTTGGATAAGCTTGGTTCTTTTTCTTTTTAATTGAGATATAACTTACATATCATAAAATAGTAAAATTCACTCTTTTTAAATGTATAGTGCCATAAGTTCTGACAAATAAATCATGATACGACCACCACAGTCAAGATATAGGACATCTCCATCACCCCAAAAAGATCCCTTGTGCCTACATGTGGTCCACACCTTCTCTCTCATCTCCAGCCCTTGGCAACCACTGCTCTGTGTTCCATTCCTTATTGTTTTTCCTTTCCCAAAATATCATGTAAATGGAGTCACATAAAATGGGGCCTTTTCAGTCTGCCTTTTCCACTTAGCCTAATGCACTTAAGATTCATCGATGGTGTTGCATGAATCAGCAGTTTGTTCCCCTTTATTGCTGAGTCAAACTTCATAGAATAGACATACTCCCTACATGCTAATCCTTTCACCAGAGGGTGCACATCTGGGCTGTTTCAATTTGGGGGCAATTATTAATAATTAAGCACACAGGTTATAGCCAGACACATATAGCAGAACCTCCATAGTTGACCACCTCCCTACATTGACCACCTCCACCTCCTTAAGTAGACACACTTTTCATAGATTGGACATGTACCACATGTCCATATCAGTACAGGAGGCCTAGATCCTTATGCTGACCACCTCTGTATGTTGACCAGCCTGCTACAGTCTCTTGGGTGGTCACCTTACAGAGGTTCTACTGTACGTATTTTCATTTTTCACAGGTAAATACCTACAAGTGGGATTGCTGGGTCATATGGTAGAGGGTCTATGTTTAACTTTATAAGAAACTAAAGGGCAGAACATTTGAGAAGAACAATTTTATTTCTCTAACACATTTTGATGGAGGACTTACTCTGCCCAAGGCCAACAAGGTTGTCTCCCTAAATACCTGGAAGTGTTCCTGCCCCCACCCTCTGCTCACTTTCTCTCGCCACCAGAAAAGCAGAACTCCTATGTGCATCCACCCTCAGCCCACGTTTGGGAGTATGGACCAGGCACTGCAGTGGAAACTAAAGGGGGGGATGGATGGTTCTGTTCTGCCTAGGACAAGCTGAGGGATCACAGGCAAATCTCCTGCCCCCGCCTGGAGCTCAGGACCAACGGAGCTTCAGGGAGACCCCGGAGCGGATGGACAGGGAAGGTACTGTGCTTCGATGCTCCGTGCCCACCTCCATCACCTCGCGTTCTAGATCACACCGACATGTGGTGATTCTTCTCTTCCCTGGTTGCTCTGACAGCAACACTTGGACACTGGTTAGGCAGGCGGTCATTTGGGCTTTGGACATCCCTAACATCCCTGCTGTTAACCACAGCTTAGCTTTCAGCAGCATGTCTCTCTCCAGCTTGTGGAGGCTCCCTGGGGACACAGGCCTGAACTTCTTGGCATTCCCAGGTGCTTCTAGCTCTCCACAAAACACTGCCCATGAACACACTTCAGGAGGCTCTAATGGCTCAAAATGATAGATAATCAGAACCAACAGGTTACATAGACACAGAAATTCCAAATACTTGCTCTGATGGTTAATTTCATGTGTCAATTTGGCCAGGTCATTGAACTCATACATTTGGTCAAACCTGTCTCAAAGTCACTGTGAAGGTATTTGTTAAATGAGATTAACAGATAAACAAGTAGACTCTGAGTAAGGCAGATTACCCCCCTCCAACCAGTGGAAGGCCTTTAGAGAAACAGTCTGGGATCCCCGAGGAAGAGGGCATTCTGCTGCAGATGGCCTTCGGACTCTGCTCTATCAGCCCTTCCTGGGTCTCTAGCTTATAGGCCCACCTTGCGGATTTAAGACTTGCCAGCCCCCCATAACCACCAGCCAATCTCCCAAAATAAATCCCTCTTCCTAATATATACATGTAGATCGCCCCACCCATCTGCCCGTCCTATTGGTTCTGCTTCTCTGGATAAGCCTAACACACTGGCTATGCAGGGCAGTGCACCCTACCATCATATGAGGGTCAGCCATGGCCCAGATGATGAGAAATGTGGTCTCAGGGACCAAAACGCGCTGTTGGCACCACCATCAGTGCAGATTCCCCAGAGCCTACAGTGGAGACCACCAACCAGGCTCCTGCTCGCCAGGGGCAGCTGCTGCAGAGGAGAAGCTTGTACAGTACCTGCTCACGTCCTTGGACAGATCTTGGCAGGAGGGAGTGGAAGCTTCTACTCCATCACCAGCTGGCGCAGGAGGCGAAGAAGCTGTGTGCTCTGTGGCTGAGGGAGCAGGACCCACATGGGTGGCAGCTGGGGAGGTGCTGGGGACACAATGAGGGAATTATTCCAGATGGGACAGAGCTCATTAATGGCACATTCATCAGGCCCTGCTCACCCACCCGCCCACCATGGAATGGACTATTTAAAGGCCTAGCATGCCGCCTCCCTGGCTCCCCACGGGGACCTCCACTTGTACATAGGGCAGGCTGAGTGTCCAGAGCAGCCGCCCTCAGGCCAGGCCCTGAAGTTCCTCCCTGCAGGCTCCTGCAGAACTGCAGTTTCTTAAACAGAGGTAGCTCAGGTGTCCAGGACACTCTGTGTGAGTTTTTTTGTTTGATCTTTGTTTGGAGGAGAGGATTTTCGTGTGAAGATTTCTAACAGTTTTTGATAGGCAATGAAGCTATGTGCTAAAAACTAAAATACAACTTTGCAAACCTCTTGGGCTTTGTTTCAAAAGCCTGAGGCTGAAAACAGTCCAGGAGAGAAAGCTGATGGGTAACCAAGGAACCTGCTCAGGGACCCCTTGACAGCTGTACCCCTTGTTGGAGGGGAGGATTTTTGAAGCAGAGTGCTGCCCCCACGCAATGGGCGAGTGCCCCCTACTGGACAGTCGAGGAGATGCGGGAGGTGTCCAGGAAACACTCCACTGCAAAAGCCAAAATGCGCAGACTTGGAGCTCAGAAGAGGTTCTGATTTTCCCTGTAAACCCACAAGACTAGCAACGCTGTCCAAAGGCTAAAGCCTGTGAACAGCTTTCAGGGTGGAAGCCCTCCCAGCTTCAGTGGCCCTCCCTACTGCTGTCCACAGGGAAGCTGGGAGGAGGGTTGAGGGTGTCTGGGGATGGCAGGGCTAGAATACATGGCTCGGCTCCAGGGGCTGAAAACCAGGCCTGAGGTGGCAACCAGGGTTTGAGGTGCCGCAGCTCTGTGGTAGAGGATCACTTCTTCCTCCTAGGAGTAAACACCCGCGGGGAGCCCTCAGACTACAGAAGTCCAGAACACAGGGGCTTGGGGGTCACTCGGACATCTACTCACTCCCATCCTCTTGAGTTCCGCTGGCAGGGTTGGCACCCTGGCCTGGAGGACAGCTGCCATGGACACCCCACTCCCAACCCTGAGGGGAGTCTCAGTCTTGCTCCCAAGTCCTGTTGCTCATAGCAGATTCCACATGACCTGATGGCCACAGCCTTGCCTCTCTCTCACTGCCCTCCTGCTCTGACCAGCCCAGGCCTCCTTCATTTCTCACAACACTGGCTACCTTCTCGGATGGTAGCCCCCTCCCCTCCCCAGGCCAGCAATTCCTCTCCTCTGTGCTCGGTTCTATGTGCCCAGCCCTGCGTGTGCTCTCCAGCCCTGGTTGCCCGGCCCCATTGTGGCCATCACATCCACCTTCTAAAAGACGGTCCTAGTATACACCCACTCTGAGGCCCTCCCCTCCTCCTGGGGGCCATGCATCCATGACATGAAGATATTTGTCTTGTGAACTGAAATAAAATCTTAACCTCCCCCCCAGCTAACCAAATGGAACCCAATAGGACCCAGAAATGCCTTAAAGCTGAGTTACTGGCCTCGAGAAGGGCAGTCAGACATGCCTCATCCTGCTCTCCCCATTCTTGGAGATACCTTGGTAGCTCATTAACAGGCTGAAGGCTATTCAAGATAAAGCTCAAACCATATTGGTAAGGCCTCATTAACTCTATTTACTTAACAATCACTCGAGTCTTGGTAATACCACTGTCTCTGATTAGCAGACTTCCTTAAAACATTCCAAGCCTTTAGACAAAGCTTCATTCTTTAACCAATTATAAATTAAAGAATCTGTAAACATACCTATAACCTGTAATCTCCCCCAAGATGTCCTGCTTTTTCAAGCCAACCTAATATACACTGTCCATGTATTAATTAATGGCCTTACATGTAATTCCTGTCTCCCTAAAACAAATAAAACCAAACTGTAGGGAGGATGAGGCGGGTGGATTGCCTGAGCTCACAGGTTCAAGACCAGCTTGAGCAAGTGCAAGACCCTGTCTCTAAAAAATATCTGGGCATTGTGGTGGCACCTGTAGTCCCAGCTAGTCAGGAGGCTGCGACAAGAGGCTCAAGAACGCTAGAGTCCAAGAGTTTGAGGTTGCTATGAACTATGATGCCACAGCCCTCTACCAAGGAGGACAAAGTAAAACTCTGCCCTGCCCCCTCCCCCAAAAAACTGTAACACGACCATGGCAAGTCCACAGCACCAGGCTTCTTGGGCGCAGTCCTCTGGGCTATGGTGGCACATACTGGCACAGAATAAACCTGTAAATTATTTTACATTTTGGGTTACTTTCCACTGATAGTCTCATGTCTATCTTACCCTTAGGGAGAATGAGAATTCTATGAAAATAGAGCCACACCTGCCAGGTCCACCCCAGCACCCCAACGTCTAACCAGGCCCCCACAGCAGGTGCTCAACAGGCTTTAGGCAAAAACACAAGTGTTCCAACTGGCGGAGACCAAGTGCTGGAGCAGAGCCAGAGCTGGGCCTCATGGAAATGGGATGATGACCGTGGGAAGCCAACCCCTTAAGTGAACAAAAGTAACAAGTGCTGGGATAAAACCCAGCAAAAATGCAAAGTGGAAACACCTCCAGTGCCAAAGTATTCCTAATATCTTGGACAGTGGCTACAATTATTTTGTAAAAGAGTGACTCAAGATGAATAATGCAAACTACCAGGGACTATTTAAGCTCCTTAAGAGAGCCCAGTTTTGCACTTTAGAGGCTTAACATTTATTCACAATCAATGAAAACCACTTACAAACTCAAACTACTAGTCTAAGATGTAGCAGTCACCAGAAACTACCCTGGCAGGCTCCTGCCTCCACTCATGCACAGCCCACCTAGATTTTATTTAATTTAATGCAAATTGAGGGAAGGTGATATCCTTTGCAGCAGTTCTCAACCTGTGGGTAGTGACCCACAGGAACTGTATTAAAAGGTCTCGGCATCAGGAAAGTTGAGAACCACTGCTTTACAGTTCTATTCCTTTAAGGACGCTCTTTGTCAAACTTCAAGGAAGGATCTCCATCTTTGCAAACTGGCAGGGAGGAGGGCGAGGCAGCCCTAGCTGTGGCCCCACCAGCAGGCAGCCCTGGGGATGCCCCAAGGCTACAAATCCCTGAGAAAGCCCTGGGGCAGCACGGTCAAGCTCCCCTGGCTGTCCTTAGGGGCCACCTTGCAGTTCCTCCTCTCTTCCCACCACACCCTTCCTGCCCCATCCCTTTAGCCAAAGGCACCAAACAAAGGACTCAAAGGCTCACTGAAGAAAGGCACCTCCCCTCCCCCCTTGGCCTAATGGCCCATCTCCAAGTAGCCACAAAGGTCTGACCCCAACAGGGAGACATTCAGTGACTCACCACCCAAGTGCTAATAGGGGGCATTCATAGACACCTCCTGGTCTCTATAAACTCCTCTTCCCCGACTCTCCTCTTCCAGTTCCCTTAGTTTAAAAGTGACACCATCAGCTGGCCAGGCCCCGGCACCAGGGTACTGGGAATTGTCCGGACTTCTCTGGGTCTCCTATT
Source organism: Perodicticus potto (assembly GCA_963574655.1). Taxonomy (NCBI): domain Eukaryota; kingdom Metazoa; phylum Chordata; class Mammalia; order Primates; family Lorisidae; genus Perodicticus; species Perodicticus potto. Next base: position 58,300 of record CAUYRH010012009.1, on the reverse strand, counting down.
TCTCCCCCAACACAAGCCCCTTAGCACCTCCTCCTTCCAGAATCCACCCTCTCTCCAGGACCGCAAGCACTTTGAACCCACTTCTGAGTTCTCCTGCTATGCCCTCCTCCCATTTTGTCCCCTCAGACCCACCCCACCCCCACAGCCACAAAAATGACCCTTCCAGGTCCTTCCTATGTCTAAAACCCTCCCGACTTTCCACAAGTCTCCCCAACAGCTGGAGAGAAGGGTAGAGTCCTTCTGGGCTGATCCCTCACTGAACTGTAACAAATTTCTTTTCAGAGATCAGCTAGACTTGCCAAATTAAGCCCCTGTCCAAGGACAAACACCAGAGTGAACCAGGCTGTCATGGGAGGGTGATAACGGGCCCCAAGGTACAAGCGGAATACATCACGTCCTGTGGGGCCAGCTGGATGAAGGCATCTTATCTCCCACTTCATGTCACCATCTGGAAGGCATTTAGCAAAACTCACAGACCTCCTGATTTTTTTCTTCCTGAATTCCCCAAGTGCCCGTGATCACAAAATGAGGCAAGCAGAAAGGTCACTCAGTTCAGACTGCAAGTGAGATGCAAGCTTCAGAAGGGAAAGTGCTCAGAACAGGCTGGTTTGGAAGCCAGGCCTGGACCCTGCAAACGCGAGGCCACCCTTGAAACTCTCCAAAGCCCAAATCAGAAGGTGCTGAGAGGCGCTGGTCAATCAGCTGGAAATCCAAGGCAGATGTGTCCAGACTTTTCTAGTTGCCAGTGAGCTCCACCAGCACATGAACACCCAGCTACCCACGTGAGGGTGCCCACAGCCTCAGAAAGCTGACCCTGGGTTTCCAGCAGGCACGTGGCTCCTGCCCAGCTAGCCCTGGACTGGCCTATCTGTCCTTCCCCAGCACCCTCTGGTGCTCTTTCCCTTCACAGAAGCAGTCTGTGTTCAGAAGAGGGAGATTCTTTTTGGTCTAAGCAAAACTTAGGCAGGAAGGAAAATAATAACCAGGAGAAAAATCATAAACACCATCTCAAAACTATAGGAGAGGCTTTGATCAGCTTGCATCCCGGTCATGAACTCCCGCCATTGTCACTGGGGGCAAGATTTCCTTCTGTGCACTGAGCACCCTGGGGACAGGCCCTCCTTACAGAGACTACAGGGCCTGGGACAAAAAAGAGACTAATCTCAACATCCAAGATTTATTTACTTATTTATTTTTTTGAGATAGAGTCTCACTCTGTCATCTTGGGCAGAGTGCTGTAGTGTCATCACAACTCACAGCAACCTCAAACTCTTGGGCTCAAGTGATCCTCCTACCTCAGCCTCTCAAGTAGCTGGAACTACAGGTGCCCGCCATGATGCCTGGCTAGTTTTTCTATTTATAGTAGAGCTGTGGGTCTCACTCTGGCTCAGGCTGGTCTCAACCTCATAAGCTAACGCAATCCTCCCATCTTGGCCTCCCAGAGTGCTAGAATGACAGATGTGAGCCACCATGCCCAGCCCAGGACTTAACTACTGATTCAGGAAGTCAAAATCTACCAACACAGATGAAGCAGCTCAAGAACTATGAAAAGGCAAAGCAAGAATAGATCACAAGTTTGTGTGAACCATACGAAATTACAGTATTTGGCAATTGCCAACATGGCAATTGATGTGGTTCAACTTAACAGTAGTCAGCTGAACACTGGAAGGTTCTGAAGAAATGCACAGGTGAGCTCCAGGTCACTAAGCACACTGGGTTTTTTTGTTATTGTTTTGTTTTTGTAGAGACAGAGTCTCACTTTGTCTCCCTCAGTAGAGTGCCGTGGCATCTCACAGCTCACAGCAACCTCCAGCTCTTGGGGTTAGGTGATTCTCTTGTCTCAGCCTCCCAAGTAGCTGGGACTACAGGTGCCCAGCATAAAGCCCGGCTATTTTTTTGTTGGAGTTCGGCTGGGGCCGGGTTGAACCTGCCACCCTCAGTATATGGGGCCAGTGCCCTACCCACTGAGCCACAGGCGCCACCCAGAGCACTGGGTTTTATAAATTTGGTTCACGAATATCAAAGTACCTTTTAAGTGGTACAAAGAAATTCTGTTATTTAGGGATGACAGCTGACACTGTCAGTCTCTTTTCAAAATTAAAACACATAATTCCTCGGCTTTACCATTCAGTTCTTAGAAAGGTCTTTAAATAAAGGTTCAACTAACCTTTGTGAGGCAAGTGAACCCACTTGTGCATACCTATCGTGGCAAGACAAAAAAATCTTAATGTGCAAACAGATAAAACCAAAATAAATCACATGATTTGGGAGCAAGCGGAAAAACAGAAGCTTTGAGTCAGTACGGATTCCTTGAGCCTTCAACTTCTAAAATTTTTAAACTCAGCTTCTGAATTTGGAAACTGCCTCCTGCAGCAGTGACACTGGGCAGGAGCCACACACCCCACCCTATGTCATGCCAGGCTCCTCTGTCAGAAAACAAACTTTAGCCAATGGCTGCTGGGTCAGGTGTCTCATGATTAGCTGTTGACAACTGTGAGCAGGTGAGAAGAACAGCACCTGGACAACACTGCCTTGACCCAGGGGTCCCCCAAACCAGCAGCGTGCTCGGCATTTGTGAACCTATTAGATACGCAGTCTCGGGCCCCTCCCTGGATGTCCTGAATCTGGGGCGGGCCAGCAGTGTGGGCCACTATCAGGTTATGTTGAGGCAACACTAAAGTGGCAAGACAAAAAAATATTAAAGTGCAAACACAAAAAACCAAAAGACTTTCCGAATCAGTAGTTAAATCTTGGGCCGGGCATAGTGGCTCACACCCGTCATTCTAGCACTCTGGGAGGCCAAGATGGGAGGATTGCTTTAGCTTATGAGGTTGAGACCAGCCTGAGCCAGAGTGAGACCCACAGCTCTACTACAAATAGAAGAACTAGCCAGGCATCATGGCAAGCACCTGTAGTTCCACCTACTTGAGAGGCTGAGGTAGGAGGATCACTTGAGCCCAAGAGTTTAAGGTTGCTGTGAGCTGTGACAACACCACAGACTTGAGTCACGTGAGTGGTTTTCTTGCTATGTCAATGGGAGTCTTCAAGGTCTCAGGAGACTTCTGAGGACAGATTCTTGACCATGGGAAAAGCACAGGAAGTTCTCAGAACACCCAATTTTTCTGTTTAATAAATGGTGGTACAGCTGGAAGTTTTCATTTGAAAAACCATTCTTTAAAAAAAGGGGAAAAAAACCTGAATAGATAGGAGTCCAAGGGGGTATAGGCAGTCTAGTTCTTTGTCAAATGTTCTGGAAGATCTGGTCCCAGCTTTCTGTCAACTGGGGATACTGAAAGCAAAACGGAAGCACAAGTGCCCAAGAAGCTTCACGGGCTTTTCCCTGAGAAGGTAGCAAGTTTTGATGTCCTCCTATGGCTTCAACATAGGAGAGGGGCATGTCAAATCCCTTTCATTTCATTTATTTTTATTTATTTATTTACTTTTGCAGTTTCTGGCCGGGGCTGGGCTTGAACCTGCCACCTCTGGCATATGGAACCGGCTCCCCACTCCTTTGAGCCACAGGCACCACCCACTTTCATTTCATTTATGAAATACCCCAGAGACAGAGGAGGTGCCCTCTCCCTTCCCCAGCCATTTACAAAGAAGAGCTCTTGAAATTGAGGCACCAAAGAATTACCAGGAAACAGGGAAGGAAGGAGAAAAACCTGCACTTGGTTTTCCTCTCCAGGCTCCCTTTTAAAAACAGTAATTAAATTTTTAAAATTTAAATCTCATTCAAAAATTTAAAGTACAAACCCTGCTTCTGCACGAGGCAAATGTCTCACGAGCCTCCCCTCTACCCAGCTCTCGTCCCCTCCCCGTTCCCATCCCACTGCCTCTGTCCTCACTTGATCCCATCCCACTCTCTGCCTCTGTCCTCACTTGAAGCAGAAAGTGCAGAGTGGCTGGGGAGACAGGGCACTTCTGAGGGTGAAATGATCCCACTGCACACCCCCAGTGCCCTCCTTAGTTATTCCGACAGATCGACAAAGTGCACTTGCAGCTGACCCTTGCTGCACACGGTAATGTTCTACAAAGTCATCAGGAACGCTGAATTAGCACAAATGGAGCCTTTGCTCCTAGAGGAAATATTGGGCTAGGTTCTGGGAATGCATTTCCATCAGACAACAGAGTCAAACATAACCTGCTCTATGTGTGTTCCTGTTTGAAGACATCTTATTTAATATGCAATGTTGATTCATTAACGTGGAGCTCACACAACAGCACTGGAACTCGTGCCAGCAGGCAGCTTCCCTAACACACATTATCTTCTCCTTGAGGCCCACCACAGCCTCTTTGCACCTAGGAGACACTTCATCACTGTGCTTAGAAGTCATTTTATTTATTGAGAGACAGAGCCTCAAGCTTTTGCCCTGGGTAGAATGTCGTGGCATCACAGCTCACAGCAATCTCCAACTCCTGGGCTCAAGCAATTCTCCTGCCTCTGCCTCCCAAGGAGCTGGGACTACAGGCGCCCGCCACAACACCTGGCTAATTTTTTTTTTTTTTTTTTGGTTGCAGCCATCATTGCTGTTTGGCGGGCCTAGGCTGGATTCGAATCCGCCAGCTCAGGTGTATGTGGCTGCCTTAGCCACTTGAGCCACAGGCGCCGCGCCTTGGAGGTCCATTTAAACAGCAAAATCTCCAATAATAAGCACAAAAATATAAAAATGTGGCCCTAAATATACCATGAAAAGGACACCTGTTTGCAGCATGAGAGCTGAAACACGGAAGTGGAGCAAGGCCACCGTCTTATTCAACCTTAGATGAGAACGCGCACTGGGCATGACTCAGATTTTTTGTCTTTCTCTGCATGTCTGAAAACGGCTGAGGAAGAGCCACGAGTGTTGATTCTGGGGTAATAAATAAAATTGAGCAAGAAGGCAAGTTCTCAAATATGGAATCTGAGACTATAAGAGATCGGCTGCATTTTGTGCAGGCATTTGATGAACATTCCCTGCTCCCATCAGGGATCACCGAGTACAGGATGGGGCCCATGGCTAAGCAGAGACGTTGTCAGTGCTGACACATGGCCAGCTCCTTGGCTTTCTCTTCCCAGGGAAAGACTCAGGTGGACCCTGGGTTCTTGCAGCCATGATTAGAGTCAAGAAGAACGGTCAGAACCCAGAGGGACCATTGAGGAAGGAGAGGGTTGGTGCCTTCCCAGTGTTCCTGAGCACGTATCCAGGCGAGAACAGCACCTGGACAACATTGCCTTGACCCAGGGGTCCCCCAGAGTTGTATCGTGTCTTTGTTTTTACTGGGTTCGTGGGAAAGGTTCAATTCTGATAGGAGCAGGGATTGTTCACCAAATGCCTGCACAAAATACAGTAAATGTGAGAGAGCCCCGCAGCGACGCAGGAAGGCCCCGGAGTGTGGTGTGACAAGAAAGCCTGGCTCTCCCAATGCTCCGAGGGGAGGATTCAGTGCCTCGTTCCTGGCTAGGGTTTCTCCTTTAAAAAGTTAAATTGAGGGCGGCGCCTATGGCTCGGTGAGTAGGGCACCGGCCCCATATACCAAGGGTGGCGGGGTCAAACCCACTCCGGCCAAACTGCAGCAAAAAAATAGCCAGGTGTTGTGGCGGGCACCTGTAGTCCCAGCTACTCGGGAGGCTGAGGCAAGAGAATCGCCTAAGCCCAGGAACTGGAGGTTGCTGTGAGCTGTGTGATGCCATGGCACTCTACCAACAGTGATAAAGTGAGACTCTGTCTCTGCAAAAAAAAAAAAAGGTTAAATTGATACTTAAATAAGAACTGTGGCAGACTACTGCCTGTAAAAGAAACACCCAGAATTCCACCTTGATACAGCGTTGCCTCAGAACCTCTTTCTCTGGCCTGCAGGCTCCTGCCCTGTCCTTTACCCTGAAGCCTGAATCCAGGCAGAGCAGTGTAGACAGAACTGTAATCAGCATGGGGCTGCTGGGGGCGGAGGGTGAGGGGCAGGAAGGCTGGCGGGAGGTGATGGGGAAGGACGGGGCCAGGCTCCAGGCCCCTGCACTGAGCGAAGGTGCCAGGACCTGGTCTCACACATGCTGCTGACTCCTTTGTTCTCTGACCACCACCAAAAGACAAGCAGCTCACCCAGGTCACATCCCAGGAGGCCAGAGGACAGCTAAAGGAACCACTCCCTGAGAAAGCATGGGCAGCACAGTCTCCCGGGAAGCTTCTGTTTCAACAGAGACCCCTGAAGGCTGCCCGGGAACAAGTATCTATAATGACCACTGGAGAGGGTCTTCCTCATCTGCTCAGGTCATTCCTAGGGCACAGAAGAGCCACACCCCAGCACACAGCTGTTCAGGACGGGTGGGGGGTTGGAACTGCAGGGAGAAGATAGGAGGGTGAGGAGGGACACAGCCTCAGAGGCTGGGCCCAGGGTCCCACTGCCAGCCCTAGGCCCAGCCCTCATCGTACCTTTGGGCTGTCAGATCCCTGGAGACCAGGCCGACAACGTCTCCGTGGTAGGAAGGCACAGCTAAGGGCCAGCTGTCCACGTCTGTGGGAGCAGTAGGTGGGATGACATCATCGGCTACAGGTGAACTGGGGAGAGAAGTGGCACACCAACACTCAGATACTCCCACAAATTTTAAATGTGTTTAAAATAGCACATTATATCCGGACCCTGAGTGCGTCCTCAGTTTCCCCTTCTATGAAAGATGAGTCTGGTGCTGCTCAAAGTGTGGTCCACAGTCTCCGGTCCACACAGTGGTGAGAAGAGAAATCCAGAACGTTTAGAAACCTTCATAGCAACTTGATAGAGTAATTTATGTTTGCTGAACCTAATAATAAAGTCAGGACTTGTATTTTGCAGGTCTTGGTCAGTGGAGCTCGACCAGGGGTGATGTCTGCCCCCTAGGGGACACTGGAAATGTGTGCAGAAATCTGCGGTTGTTATAACTTTGGGGCAGAAGGGTGCTACACGGAGAGGGTGCAAGCCTAGGGGGCTGCCACAAATGCACAGGACACCACCAGGACAAAGGATGCCCTGGCTCAAATCACCAATAATCCAGAGGGTAAAAAAACCCAAAAAACAAACAAAAACATGCAGAGGGTAAGAAATCCTAGCCTTGGGCTTTGTTTCATTTTTCTAGTAATTCATTAAATTATTTTTTAGAAAGCTTTCATCTATGACAAGTTAGAAATTAAAAACGGCACTGGTCCTCATCGATTGAAAAGGTCTACCCTAGACAACCTCCAAGAACAGGGGGGCTCTGGAACTCAGAGGCACACGTCCACAGCGACCCGTCAGACCACTCTATGGGGAAAGCCCTCTCGGGATCGGGTTCTGTCCGATCCTTTCATCAGGGAGGTCCATGAGGGACTTTCTTTCCCACAAACTTTGCTCAATCGCCGTAGCAGTAGGACCAGAGCATTTACTTAGTGAAAACCAACCCTCTGCTGTGAACAAGAGACATGGTCACGCCCTCACGGACCCTCTTACAGTCTCAGGCAAGGGTCAGACATTTTTAAAAATGCTTATTTATTCAGTAACAATTGGAGTGATTGTTAAGAAGGGAGGTCCATACAGTCGGCTATGAGAAAACAAACTAAGAGTTCCTGGCCCAGAGGGGGTCAGGGAAAACTTGTTGTTGCCTGGTGAGTTCACTGAGGCCAGCCGGCTAGCTCAGGGACAGCAGGTGTTTTCTGACGTTTGCTATGCACCAGATCAAGGTCTCTTGTGCATCTGTGCTTACAGATATCACTGTATTTGATACTTACAACTACAGTGTGGAGTGGATGCCATTATTAATCCCATTTTACAGATGTGGCAACTAAAGCACAGAAAGGCTGAGCAACTTGTCCACAGTTGCACAGTGGCTAAGTGGCAGAACCAGACTACAAACCTAAGCCAGGGGATTCCTCTAGAGCTTTGGCTTATCAGTCTGGAAAAGGGGGAGGCACTAGACTGCGTGATTCCCAAGGGTCTGCCTGAGACCGTCCCTCCTGCTTACCAACTCACTCGCTCTTCTTGCTATGTTATGCCTTCCAGTTTTCTGCTATAATAGGCTACAGACTAAGGAACCTAGTTGAGGGTGTTAGAATAGCAGGTAAATCAAGAGTTAATAAGTTCTGGCGGCACCCTCAGGTAGGGGGGGTTGCCGGCCACACATACTAAGGCTGGTGGGTTCAAACCTGGCCTGGGCCAGCTAAAACAATGATGGCAACCACAACAAAAAAATGGCCAGGCGTTGTGGCGGGCGCCTCTAGTCCCAGCTACTTGGGAGGCCGAGGCAAGAGAATCCCTTAAGCCCAAGAGTTTGAGGTTGCTGTGAGCTGTGAGGCCACGGCACTCTACCCAGGGCAATAGCTTGAGACTGTCTCAAAATTAAAAAAAAAAAAAAAAGGAGTTAATAAATTCTGAATAAGGATCTATAAACTTCCCATAGCAGATAATTTCAAAATATACATGTACATGTGTATATATGCATTAGGTTGTAATATATCGTGCATATGAAACTGCTAAAAAAAAATGTAAGTTCATCTTGTCCCATCAGCTTCACGGCCTTCTCAGTAATCTGGTTATTCTCCAGATGGCCAATGAGGGGTGAGAGCTGATTTCTGGGGAAATGGAGAGATTCTTATAAAACAGCTCTTCTCAGACCAACTGTAAGAGGCTATAAATGGTTTCTAAATTCTGCCGGTGGTGGTTCTGGGACCAGAGTGACTGAAATATTTTCCAGATTTTAACCACCAGCTGCTGCCACCAGCTGTTGGGTGCAGCCACTATAAATTTAGTCAGGCCAGCAAAGGGTTGATTTGCCACTGGAATGTGAGGGAGGGAACTTGAACTGTCAACAAGTGCTTCTCCCAAAGAGCCATGAGTCACCCACTTCGGAGACGGGGGCAGAGCCGGCTCTGCCTGAAGAGGAAGAGGAAGAGGAAGACATTCCCATTCCAGCCTAGAAAGCCAAAATCTTCCATACTACACACGACCCGTGCCACAGTAAAGCCCGCCAGGGCAGGGGCAGGCATCACACAGGGATCACACACTCCAGAGCTGACAGACTAATCCAGAGCAGGACAAGCGGGAAGTCTCAGGCACAGAGAACCATGAAGGGTGGCATCTTTGTCCGTTCAGGTTTCTACAACAAAATCCCAGAGACCCGGAAGCTCGTAACCAACAGAAATGCATTGCTCACAGTTCCGGAGGCTGGGAAGTCCAAGATCAAGGTGCCGACATACTCAGTGTGTACTGAGAACCCGGTCCTGGTTCCTGGCTCCTTCTCACTGTGTTCGGGAGTGGAGTGGTGGAAGAGCCAAGGCGGCTCTCTGGGGCCTCTTTTATAATGGCTCTAATCCCATTCACAAGGTCTCTGCCCACATGGCCTAATCACCTCCCAAAGGCCCCACCTCCTATCCTGTCACCTTGGGGGTTAGGATTTCAAAATACAGATTTTGGGTGGGTCACAACCATTCAGACCATAGCAGGTGATAACAGAAGAACAAACTGCCACAGATCAGGCTGGGGCCATTGGGGAAGGTCCTGCGAGGGGAATAGCTGAAGCAAGCAAAGACTTCAATAGGCCAACGCGAACAAAAGGCTTTCCAGATTAGAGAGCTTCTCCCTCCCTCTCTCCCAGATGGTTCAGCTGGAGAGCCACTAGGCTCCCCTTCCCTTCCCATGGAGGAGGCAGGCTGGGGCAGAAAGGAAGGAGGAGGCAGCAGCGGAGGCGACCAAGGTCTTAAGGACATTACCACCTATGAGGAGATTAGCAAAAATAGTAGTAAAAGCCACATGGGGGATAATGGGAGTCAGGCTCCTGCAGTCAGAAGACTTGCCTGTACAGAAGGTGGTCAGGCTCCAAAGTCCCCTCAGGGCTGGGCTGTCATCAGAAGTGTCAGATAAATACAGAACTGGACAGAGTGGTGGGGGGTGTGTCCCTGTACGTACTTGGGTGAACACACAGATGCCCATCTACTTAGTAGCTCTGTCTCCTGAGGGGAGTCACATCAAAGGGACAGAAGAACCACCTCAAAGGCGCTGCCACTGTTAAATCTGGGACTACTGGAGCATTAAAAAAAAAAAAAAAAATCCAAGGCACTAATGGATTATAACCCACTGAATAAAGCCATGATGTCTGAGTCCATATAGCAATAAATAAAGATGTGAACAAATGAATCAGTGAGGGGGGAGGGAAAGCCCTTCCTCACAATAAAATGCCAGCTGGTTAGAGCATTTGGGAGGGAGGAAGGATGCTATTGGAAAATCACTACTTAAGCTCCACCATGGTGGTGGTGATTTCAGGCAGGAGCCATTGAAAGGTGCTAAGGCAGGTGGGTAGGGGCGTAAAGAAGACTGGGGTGGTCTTTGAGTACCTTTCCCCACTACACGCTACTGATTATGAAGGAGAAAATGATGCCTTAATATGCAGAAACCTGGTGGCCACTGACCGGGATCGACCATCTCTGATGGTGGGTGGTCAGACCCTGTGCTCCCCAGGTGCCAAGGTACCACTTCTTGGAAATCCCTGCTCAAACAGGTGGCCAGAGTCTGGTCATAAGAAAACTAGATGGACACAGATTAAGGGAGTTTTAACATAAAACAGCTGTGCTTTTAAAAGTCATGAGAGACTGTGACATCACCCAGAGGGGTGGAGGGTCAACAGGAATGACCCAGAGTGGGCACGGGTTTTTAACTGGATTTGGGGTTGGTGGGAGAAAGGGACAGTGTTGGTGAACTGGAGGGGGCTCTGAGGACAATGATTTCCCAATTGTATGGATGCAGTGGCATTGTACTGGACAGAGTCCTTTTGTAGAAAGAGAGTTTTATTTGGTTTTTGTTTTGTTCGAGGGTGGCAACTTCCTGTCTGCAGCTTGCTTTATATGATTCAAAACAAGAGTAACAGTAATAGACACATATGTACATATACATTTATATTTCATAGTATATACACAGAGAGGATGAATGACAGTGCACATGTGGTGAATGGCAACAGTTGGGAACCCGGGTGCAGGGGATATGGGCGTTTTTTGGAACTATTCTTGCAACTCTTTTGTAAATAGGATTGTATCCAGCAACAAACCAACAGAATTTTTTGGAGCAAAGGCAGGCAGGCAGAGCACCACTCCCCAGCTCTGTTCTCACTATGGGGCCAGAGAACAGAACGTGACATGTCCCCTCAGCAGGACAGCTGGGGCCACAGCCAATGTGGAAAGGGCCACAGAACCTCAGAAGGAGAGACACGAGCTGGTTGTCCTGGAGCAGCAAAGACTTAGGAGTGGGCCAGTGGTAGAGTGTTCAGAATATGATGCCTGCGCCCCAGAGGAATGTACCCGGGGGGGGGGGGGGGAGGAAATGTGGGTGAGGCAGCCAAACTCCGAGCTTTGAAGCAGTTCAGGCCACCACAGAGGAGGCGGAGTTAGTCCTTCCAGAGGCTTTGTGCGGGCCACCCAACAGCAGGTGTGGAAGGAAGGGACGTGGGCAACAATCAAAGATGATCTCACTTATTAACCCTCGGTAGAGTGCTGTAGCGTCACAGCTCACAGCAACCTCTAAACTCCTTGGGCTTAGGTGATTCCCTTGCCTCAGCCTCCCGAGTAGCTGGGAGTACAGGCACCCGCCACAACGCCTGGCCATTTTTTTGTTGCAGTATGGCCGGGGCTGGGCTTGAACCCACCACCCTCGGTATATGGGGCCGGCACCCTACCCACTGAGCCACAGGCGCTGCCCCATTGATCTGGATTTGAACATCAAGCCTGTTGGAGAGCCATGTTATTAACTGCATCCTCACACACAAAACCTTAGGCCTTCTATGTTTTTACTTATCATTAATGAGCATTACAGATTTACTTATCTTTAAATGAAGCCCCTTGTTTAATTCACTATAAATTGACCTCATTCTACACAATAACATCTACGAGCCTATGGTTTTGATGTGCTACTTCTACTTCTTCCACATACAAATCAAATAATATACGACTCTTAAAATGACCGTGTAGCAACCAAACTCGGGGCTGGGCTCCCAGGAAGCCGCACGTCCCACGCAGGAGCACCAGTGTAGCTGTCACCCACACAGCTACAACAGAGTCCTGTGATGCTCACATCTGTTCACTCCTTTTTTGAAAGGAGAACCAAAGCCTGTCATAAATCAGCAAAGTGGAATATTCTGAGAGCCACGTCTTCATGAGCAGTGGCTGGTTCTGAGCTAGGCATGACTTGGCTGGTAAAGGTTAGAAGTTAGACCCCAGAGCACAGGCACCACAACACACGAGCGCACACATGTCTTTTTCAGAGCTGCGCGTGGCATCTGAGACAAAGCACTCACCCTCTGGAGCGAGGAGGAGACAGACCCGGCAGCTCTGTGGTGCCTTACCTCCCAGGGCACTTAGGCTGTGCTTTTTAGTTATGATGGAGAACAACTTGCCTTTTCTAAATCTGGCAAATGAGGAAGTGGGACAAATGTGGCCCGGCATCCCCACAGGCCAGGTATATGGGTGAAGCTGGGTGGGTAAATAAGATTCCTAAGAAGAGATGTCAATTTCTCTCAGAGACAGAGTAGGAACTCAAGACCCTAAAAGTTAAGGCACTTCACCAAAGTCTCAAGCATGCTGACTTTATTGCTGGTGGTAAAACTATACTAGATGTAAAATACTGTAGCACATTTAAATAATTACAATGACAGTATTAAGACAATAACAATAATTATAAGAGCAGCTGACGTTGTCCAGGCATTGTGAGAAGGGCTTTTGCTGCCCTCAGTCATGGAGCCCTCCCCTTGGAGAGGACAAACAACAGAATCAGGATTTGGACACACGTCCAAGAGCACAGGGTCCAGGACATCCCACGGCATTCTCTGGGCCTGGTGCCAGCTAAGGAACAGGAAGACATCTCCCGTGGGACTCTGGGACGAGCTGCCTGGCAAAATGATCCTGGAGCCCACAGTGGGAGAACAGAGAAAGACTTTCCACTCCTCCAGCAATTTAAAGATTCAGCCTTCAGTTTTTAAAAAAGGAATTTAAAAAATACAAAGCTATTTATAATTGTATGGTATCTTAGAGCTTTGCCAATGCTGCCTTTTATGCTTCCTCGTCACCCCTGTGAGGAGGCAGTTGAGTGATGCGGCAGAGACACATGGAGAGAACCCAGGCTTCTACCACTGACCTCATCTGGAAACCTGAGCTCCTCCCCTGGGTCTTGCCGCCAGCTGGCCCAAAGCGGCTACCTGTCCAGAGTTCAGTGACCCAGTCCGGGGAGGCAGGGAGGCCAGGGATGTCTCTGGCAGAGCTGGAAGGCGGATCACTCCTTCCACCCCCACCAACACCCCTAGCAATAAGGGAGGAGCCCAGAGTCAGTAACACCTTTACTGAACGAATGAACCAAGAGGTAGAGCCTCTGGGAACCAATGAGCTTGATTCAACGTGACGCTCTGTGGACACTTGAAATTGTACACTTGCCCACTTCATTTATGAGCTATGCTTTTCACATTTTGAAGCCAAACTTTTTATAGGTCTTGAACATTTCTTATACAATCCGGAGAGGCTCTGCAGCTTTTGTAGATGAAGAAATAAAATGCCACCCCTCCTCCCCCTTGGGAGGTAAGACAGGTTAGAGGGCAGGAGACAAGGGTCTGAGACCAGACTGCCCAAGCTTGAACTCCACTCTAGTAATTAAGAGCTGCGCAATCTTCAGAAACATCTCTCAGTTTCCCCACCTGTCAAAGATGGCAAGTCCTGCCCGGAAAGGGAGCGCAAAGGATTTGTTGAAACCAGCCACGTACATGTTACCATAGCAAGGCACCTGGCACATGGAAAGGGCTCCACAAATGATGGCATCAGTAAGACACACACAGGATGTGCGGTTTTCTGAACATAAAATACTGAATGTTCTGTTTCAAAGTACACATGCTCTCCCTCCCACCTCCCCTGTGTGCACTGCAGGTAAATGCTGCTCCCCAGGCTCTATGTATCAGCTGGGGCATGGATTAAGAATGAACATAAGGCTCGGTGCCTGTGGCTCAACAGGCTAAGGCGCCAGCCACGTACACCTGAGCTCGCCGGTTCAAATCCAGCCCAGTCCCGCCAAACAACAATGGTAGCTGCAACCAAAAAAGGCCGGGCGTTGTGGTAGGAGTCTGTAATCCCAGCTACTTGGGAGGCAGAGGCAGGAGACTCGCTTGAGCCCAGGAATTGGAGGTTGCTGTGAGCTGTGATGCTACAGCACTCTATCCAGGGTGACAGCTTCAGGCTCTGTCTCAAAAAAAAAAAAAAAAGAATGAACATAAATGGCAACAAGTGAAGGGAACTGATGTTTATGAGCCCCTAGGCCCTTCATTGCTGTGAGCAATGTGACACTGCAAGGCATCTCTCCCCAGTGCCACACTGAGTTGAGCTCCATCCTGGCTGCTCTGACTCCAGCTCTCATGGAATGGGACCCTGTGGTCTCAGAGCAGCATCTGTCTCAATGATGTGCAATGAAAAGAGAGTGACACAGGCACATGGACTTTGGCTCCCTATGAAAAAGGTGCGAGCAGCTAGCCAGAGCACGGCAGTGCCTCTAACCACTGGTGGTACGGGGTGCAAGACCCTTCTCTTCCCAGGACTACCGGTGCCTCCTCTCTATGAATGAGGGTTTGGACCAATGATGGGGAACTTTTTCCATGCTGAAAAGACACATTAATTTAGCTATAATCAAATAAGGCTGCATTTAAGACATTTCAATACTTAAAAATGGACACTATTTTGTAAAAATCTAATTATGGTAAATTTAAAAATTTCAAAAAATGAAAACTATTTGTTAATTTTTAAGTTAACTAAACTTTTCATGACTTTATTACATCTGTTTTTTGTTGGAAAGCATTTGAATGTTTGGTTGTAGGATGGAAGTCTGATACCTTCTAGATGGGTATCAGCTATTTATGATCTTAAAGGTGTCTTGATTTGGGTTAGGTAGGAGAATGTGGATTTATAGCAATAAGTGGTTGAAAGCAAAAAAGCATTTTTCAAGCATGTTGTTGAAGGTATGGGTATTCTACTACACTTTTCTTTTTTTTTTTCTTTTTTTTTTTTTTTTTGAGGCAGAGTCTCATTTTGTCGCCCTTAATAGAGTGCTGTGGCCTCACAGCTCATGGCAACCTCCTGCTCTTGGGCTAGGGTGATTCTCCTGCCTCAGCTACCTGAGTACCTGGGACTACAGGCACCCACCACAACACCTGGCTATTTTTGTTGCAGTTGCCACTGCTATTTTAGCTGGCCAGGGCCGGGTTCAAACCCGTCACCCTCGGAATATGGGGCCGGCGCCCTACCCACTGAGCACAGGTGCCGCCCTACACTTTTCTTTTCTCTTTTTTTTTTTTGTAGTTTTTGGCCGGGGCTGGGTTTGACTCCACCACCTCCGGCATACGGGGCCAGTGCCCTACTCCTTTGAGCCGAAGGCGCTGCCCATTGCCCTACACTTTTCCATTTTTCACATGGATCTTTCTTAGCACCAAATAATGACTTTAAAATGTCATCTACTGAGAGCTCAATCAATTCTATCTGTAGTTTTTTACCAACTAGTTGAAGCTGAAATGCTAACTTGAGTGTGATGTCATAACAATGTCTCAAAGTCAGTGAACCTTTCATTGTATTCTCCAACTAGTAAGTCTATAACAGCTGTGGATTCTTCAAATGATTTGCATATTGATGATGTCCTGATCATCAATGACCTTTGCTCATTAGAGAAAATATTCAGCAGAAATTTCCTTTTGAAACATTTTGGAAAAAGATAGCTGTTTAAAAAATGTTTGGATTTTTTGCCACATATCAAATAGAGACTTTGTTTTACCTTGCAAAGAAATATTCAAGTCGTTTTGATTTGACATGATATCACACCGAAATGTTACATTCTTTTGAAAATCTGTTAATAATTCACATTGCTATATCTGTTCTTCATAAAATTTAATTATTTCTTCTTGCAGAGATAAAATTTTGGCTGACACCTATCCCTGTAATAACCAACTCACTTTAAAATGAGATGGCAAATTCACTCTAAATACCTCATTGTTCAACTTCAGTTGCATTTGCAGGACTACAGTTAACAACATTTATAACTTTTTCCCCCAAAGTGTACCTTAAAATAGTAGCTTTAGCACAGAGATTTCAATGATGCAAGATACAATGAAAAGAACCGAGAGCATCTGGATCTGTTAGCTCTGTTTAATTTGTGCAATAAACCCTTCATGTTTTCCTGTCATGGAAGGTGCACTGTCTATATATGTGCTCACTAAATTTATCAAATGGTATGACCCGAGTGAAGTATAAAACCTGTGCCAAGTCAGTAGTAGCAGTTGATTCATCCAAAGCAATTGAATAACATGTCATCCTTTTGAAGTATTGCATGATGTTGTTCTGCTGAGTTGAAAGCTAATGCCTGCTGCCATCAGTATGGTTCTCCTTGAAGGAGGCAGCTGTTCCTAGTTGGAAACCTTTTGGGGTCTATGCATCCTACAACTTTGACATTGCCTCCTTTCACAATATTTGCAATGCTGAATGGTTTCTCTTTTTCCCTGAGCATATAAGCTACTTCGTAAGGTGCTTCAGTGGCATTATTTCCAGGTCTTATTTCTGCTTAAAAGAATTGTCTTTGCTTTTGCTTTTCATCCTTTAATTCTTATAATACAAACTTTGATGCTTCTCCCTCTAATTGAAAATATTTGTGGTCCTTACGAGTGTTTTAGTGCTGATGAGCACTGAATTTCTTGGGGCTGATACTGCAGTATCAAAAGGCAGGCAAATCATCTTTTTAGCAGAAATAAGATAATACTGCAATGTCCAATCCTAAATAAAAAAAGAATCTCTTTTCTTTCTTCAGAGGTCTCTTGGTCTTCTTTGACATGATGGGCTGTTAAGCAGGCAGAATTAAAAAATACCGCCAGGCTGTGCAACTATTCACAAATTCCACTTCAGCTGATAACAGACTTGTGTACTCAGGGCCCATAAACTCTTACCAGCCAGTGTGGCAGTGGTGCTAATCAGGTGGGGGAAGTTAGAACTAATTTAGCCCTTCTGGCTTACTAATGTTCTAATTATGCCAATCAGCCTGGGAGAGTGTTTCCTTGAAACTTATTTTATTCTTTAAATATATTTATTTTAAAAATAAAAATATAAAAGACAAACAAAAATGTATTAATAAAAATAAAAGGATTTATTCTGTAAAATTTGGATTTGGTCAAAAGGCTACACTTAAGGACCTTGTGCCCTAAAGGCTACAGGTTCCCTACCTCTGGCCATACTATTCAATGTCTAGTGTCCCTTCCAGCCCAGCAACTCTCTGATCTGAGACCTTGGGGCTGGCCGCATAAAGCTGGCTTGGAGGAGGCTGTGGGCAGTGCCCACCTTGGCCCACCCCCTCAGCCGGCGCCAAGTTCCAGCTGCCAGGAGACCTCACCGGAGGCAAAAGAGGGGTGAGGGAGGGAAAGGGAACCTTCTTGCCTTCATATACAACTTAATCACCACCTAAAATCAGGCTACCGTTCCCACATCCATCATATTCACAAGCCCAAGGACTAAGTTTTAAGATAAGCTCAAAGGAGAGAGAAATACTCCAGGAGAATACTCCAGGATAGAGGAACAGCAGCCACTGTTCTTCTAAAAAGATGAAAATTTAAACCCATCCAGGTGCTTGGAGAAGCCACACACTCCAGTGAGTGACAATGTAGTTGTCCCCTATAAAAGCAGCACAAAGCCTGCTGAACAGGCCAGTAGCTCTGGGGTAGCGATCCCAGCCGCTGGCACCTTCTTCTGAGGGTGCCTAAAGCCAATGCCTGAAATCCACAGGTGCACTTGGCACAGAGGATACAGAAATCAACTTGGAGAGCCCACGGTGGTAGGCGGGCAGGGGCAGCAAGTACAGTAGAACAGCACAGCATCCTCCGGACATGGATCTGAGCCCCAGTCCAGCCCTGCAATTTACTAGCCACTTACAGGCCTAGGCAAGTTCATTAAACTATTTGAGCCCCCTATTTGTAAAGTGGGGATAAAATGAATTACTCGAAAGACAGTTCATTAAAAAAGACAGGAGTAAAACATGCATAAAATTCACAGAACAGAAAGTAGAATGGTAGATACCAGGGCCTGGGGGAAAAGGGAATTGCTGTTTAATGGTACAGAGTCTCAGATTTGAAAGATGAGTGAGTTCTGGAGACCTGTTTCTTAACATTACTGAATTGTCTACTTAAAAATGGTTATGACAGGGCAGCGCCTATGGCTCATCGAGCAGGGCACCGGCCCCATATACCGAAGGTGGCGGGTTCAAACCCGGCCTCGGCCGAACTGCAAAACAGAAAAATAGCCAGGCGTTGTGGCAGACACCTGTGGCCCCAGCTACTCGGGAGGCTGAGGCAAGAGAATAGCCTAAGCCCAGGAGTTGGAGGTTGCTGTGAACTGTGTGATGCCATGGCACTCTACCGAGGGCGATAAAGTGAGACTCTGTCTCTCTAAAAAAAAAAAATGGTTATGACAGTTACATTTTATGTTCTGTGTTTTAATCACAATTTTAATCCTTTTTTTCCTTTTTTGTGACAAGAGGCTCCCTATGTCGCCTTGTCACCCTCAGTAGAGTGTGTGGTGTCACAGCTCACAGCAACCTCAAACTGGGCTTAAGCAATTCTATTTCTTCAGCTCCCAAGCAGCTGGGACTACAGGCGCCCACCAAACGCCCGGCTATTTTTTGTTGCAATTGTCATTGTTGTTTAGCTGGGCGGGGCCGGGCTGGGTTCAAGCCCGCCAACCACATGTGGTTGGCACCATAAACACTGTGCTACAGGTGCCGAGCCTGTTTAATCACAATTTTAGAAACATACATACTGTGGGAGGCTGAGGCGGGAGGATCACTTGAGTTCAGGACTCTGAGACCAGTGTCAGCAAGAGTGAGACCCTGACTCTACTAAAAATAGAAAAAGTAGTGGGGCATTGTGGTGGTCGCCTGTAGTCACAGCTCCTGGGAGGCTGAGGCAGGAGGATTGCTTAAGCTCAGGAGTTTGAGGTTGCTGTGAGCTATGATGATGCCACTGCACTCTAGCTTGGGTGACAGAGTGAGACTCTTTCTCCAAAAAAAAAAGTAAAGAATAGCATCCATCTTACCACAGATCCTCACTAAACAGTAGGTATTTGTGGAAAATAGCAAGAGAATGATATTAATAGCTACTGCCACCAGATCTTGTCCAGCTGACACTTAATTCAGGCCAGAACCTGAAACTTCCCCTCAAACTTTTTTAAGCTAAGGACAAGCAACTCAGCTTACAAGCCGAAGGAAGCCTGAGCAAACGCCCGCAGGGTTTTTACAAAAACAAGGCAAAATTTTAGTTGCTTTTTTCCTAACTTCACTAAATTCACTGTGTACTTAGCAGAGTCACAGATTTCCCGATTCCAAAGCCACACAAACAGCAAAATTACCTCCATATGCTCTCCCTATGATGCGATGAGGTCTAGACCTTGAACAGGAGCAAACCTCACTCCTGCAGTTCAAGAGAGGAAGAGTTCACCGATCCCACAAGAAACTGTTGAAAGTCTGTCCTGGCACGCACGATGCCAGGCACTGGGGAAAACGAGGCAGGGTACGTAAGCCCTTGAAGAGAGAGACCCTGGCACATGGCTGACCACATGATAACCTGAGAGTCCAGAATAAAGATTTCTGCCCGCGCAAGGTAACTCGCTGGGGCAAACCAGCTTCGGGCAAAGTTCTGGAGCTGAAATGTAACATCTGATCTTGTCCTGTTCTGTGTGACAAAAGGAACTAGAAAGTAGGAAACCACAGGAAGCCCAAGGATGGTGGCCAGGTGCTTCCTAGCAGTGGAAGGCAGAAGGGAAAGGATGTTACTGACACCAATATGATCTGGCTTCTTGCTGTCTCTGGTAATCCTAGCACTTTGGGAGGCTGCGATAGGAGGATCACTTGAGGCCAGGAGTTCAAGACCAGTCTGAGCAAAGTGAGACTCCATCTCTACAAAACAGAAAATTTAGCCAGGCATGGTGAACCCAGGAGTTTGAGGCTGCAGTGAGCTACAACAACCCTACTGCACTGTAGCCCAGCAGATAGAGACCTGTCATTCATTCATAAATATATCGGGAGGGTGACAAAGTAGGAGGATGAACAAAGCACTAAACGCAGATAACCAGTCTGTGGACAGAAGAGTCAGTAAGCAGCTGCTAAAATAAAAAAAAACTGCATTTACTAGTACGTATCCTGGTTTACATTTAAAAATAATGATGCAAATAAGCTATAGCAGATGTTAGGAAATCTAGCTCCTCTAATAAAACCCTTTAATTATAATGAAAAGAAAAATATTAACATGACCAACTTTCCATTTGCATAGCATTTTACAGATTGTTTACCAAGTTTTTTTGTTTGCTTTTCAGACAGAGACTCCCTCTATCACCCCGTGTAGAGTACCATGGCATCATAGGTCACAGCAACCTCAAGCCCCTGGGGTCAAGTGATCCTCCTGCCTCAGCCTCCCGAGTAGCTGGGACTACAGGCGCCCATTTTTAATAGAAATGGGGTCATGCTCTTACTCAGGCTCATCTGGAACTCCTGAGCTCAAGCAATCCACCTGCCGTGGGCTCCGAGAGTGCTGAGATTACGGGTGTGAGACCCTACACCCAGCACTGGCTAATTTTTCTATTTGTAGTAGAGACAGGGTCTTGCTCTTGCTTGGGCTGCTCTAGAATCCCTGAGCTCAAGCAGTTCACCTATTTCAGACTCCCATAGTGTGAGGATTGCAGGTGTGAGCCCCCAGGCCTGACCCCAAGTGTTTTCTTTCTTTTTGTTTTGTTTTTTTCTAATATAGTCTCACTTTGTCACCCTCAGTAGACTGCTGTGGCATCACAGCTCACAGCAACCTCCAACTCTTGGGCTCAAGTGATTCTCTTGTCTCATCCTCCCAAGTAGCAGGGACTATAGGTGCCCACCACAAGGCCCAGCTAGTTTTAGAGACGGGGGCTCACTCTTGCTCAGGCTGGTCTCGAACTCCTGAGCTCAGGCAATCCACCTGGCCCAGCCTCCCAGAGTGCTAAGATTACAGGTGTGAGCCACAGCACCTGGCCTGGCCTCAAGTATTTTCATGTACATGATTTCACTGGCCAGGCAGGAGTAACTATTCCCACTGTCAATGAGAAGGAAAATGACTCAGAGACTGTTAATGACGTGCTCAAATTCACACAGCTGGTGAGGGGTGGGCAGGGACTCTAATATAGGAGCTTAATCTCCAAATTTGGAACTTTCCCTATACTGCCCCTTCCCATCACAGGGAAAATAAGTCTTGAAAACCTTGCTTTCTCTCAATTAGCAGCCCTGAATTTTGCTAAATGACAGGCAGAAACCCTATAAGTCCTGGACTTATAGGGAAAGGAGACGGAGCTGATACTCCACACATCTGAAACGAAACTCCATTACAGCAACTCCTCTGCCCCTCTGCTCTACATTCCTGGAGAATTTCTCTTGCTTCTATGCTCCAGTTTTAGACACATTGCCTTGCAAACTTGTGTTTCCCAGGACTTCTTTTTCATGCCTCTCTTTTCTCCCAAATGATTTCATAATCCTCAGGATGTTTTGTCATCATGGTAAGTTGCTGTGGAAATGATTATCGAGGTTATAAACCCAGGACTGTGACCTCCATGGGGGGAGAGGCAGAAAAAAACCCACCCACTATGACAGAT
Organism: Perodicticus potto; assembly: GCA_963574655.1. Taxonomy (NCBI): domain Eukaryota; kingdom Metazoa; phylum Chordata; class Mammalia; order Primates; family Lorisidae; genus Perodicticus; species Perodicticus potto. Next base: position 36,671 of record CAUYRH010012009.1, on the reverse strand, counting down.
TTCACAGGTCTTGATACAATAGAGAAAACAAGGGAACCCAGCCCTTCAGCCTTATCTTTGTTCCTCTGGCCAGCATTAGTCACCAACTTTATAACCAACTTCCTCCCTTCTCCTGATCATCTGTGCAAAAAGTACTAATCCTAAGCCACAGTGAATCCAAGAACCGTTTGCTTTTGGCTATTGAAGCAAATCCCAGGAGAACGCATGTGTGCGCACGCATGCTCACACACACAGGTGCTGACCACCAGTGAAGCCCTCGTTCTCTCCCTGCCTCATCCACACCTACAGCCCAGAGCCCGGCCTGCCTGGAGACTCCTTTCTCTCATCCTCCCAATTACGGCTGGCGCTCCTGATGCCACAAACCCCTGCAGTATCCTATAGGCCACTGTTTTTTTTATCTTACTGCGCACTTGAGCCTACAGTTAAACTTCTGTGTACTCTTAAATTATGTTGATCAAAAAAAAAAAAAAAAAGAGGGTGACACCTGTGGCTCAAAGGAGTAGGACACTGGCCCTATATGCCAGAGGTGGCGGGTTCAAACCCAACCCTGGCCAAAAACTGCAAAAAAAAAAAAAAAAAAAAAAAAAAAAAAGTAATAGAAAAGATTATAATACTTACTGTGCTTTGAACTTCTTTTGAAAATAATTTAATTAATGATCTTTAAAAATTTTCAAGGCACACCCGAGGTCCTCTCAAGGCACATCAGTTGAAAATCACTGCTCTATGAGAATGCTGTTGGCATTGGGTGAGCAATTCTTGGTTGTGCAGGATTCTCCCATAATAGCATCCCTGCCCCTCCCCTGCCAGGTGCCACCAACTCCTTCCCCGGTCACTGGCGGCAACCTAACATGTCCTCCTACATCTCCAGACATCCCTACTGGGGTGTTATCCCCCATCACAAAGTCTGCTCAATATGCCTATGCTTGGGTATCCCACCCACAAGCACACACACATGCGCGCACACCTCCTGGAAAGCAGGGGCTGTGACTTACTCAATTCAACTACCAACCACTCTTGTGGACTGGCATTAGAACCAGACACATCCTGCCTCAAGCAGCGTCTGTCTCCATAGAAGCAACGGACACAAATAACCACAACTCAGAGCCAAATAAAACTAAAGAGGCCTCAGGACAAGTGCAGAGAACACCAGGCCAGGAGTCCGGGGTCCTGGGTTGGAGTCCTACCTGCATGTGTGGCCCTGGCCCACACTCTGAACTTCTCTCCAAGTCTCCTTTTGCATATCTGTAAAATGAAACCTTGATCCCTAAGTTTCCCTAAAGTTCAAATATTTTAAATGTCCAAACATTAGACACAGGGATGGTGGCAGAGGGACAAGGGACTAATTCTATCCAGGTCTGATGAGGCAGCATCTGCCCCACAGATTTCCATAAGTGGTATCACCTGTATAAGAATAAATATAATAAAAAGGTCAGACTTAATGGTCACAGTCCTGAGGCTAAGGACAGAGACTAGTGAGGATGCTAGACCAAGGACGAGGCTCTGGGTGGCTGGGTTGGCTGCAGTGTTCATACAAGGAGGGCAGTTGCTGGCCTATTTGCTGCTCTGACTCTCCTGGGAGAAGAATGCCCAAAGCCCCAGACAGCGCCTCTGAGAAGGAGCCCCGTGGGAATCTACTCACCTGCCCAGCACAAGCGGCCCCATTCCCAGGAGGCCCTCCTGCCTGGCCTTAAAGGAAAGCCAGCCTCTCTCAGACCTAACTCATTGTGCTGTTCCCCAAAAAACCCTTCCTCCAAGTTCTACCAACCCTAAAAACACTGGTGAAGACAACTTTGACATGTACGCATAGGTCTGAATCAATGAAAACCACAGATGAAACACAGCTGCCGATATAGCCCCAAAGTCATTTCCAAACATACTGGAAAGGTCGAGTCCAGAAAGAAGGACTGGGGGATGTCTTAACACAACAAATGAGTGAGATGAAGGTTATGTTAACCAGTTTGATGTAAGCATTCCTAATTGTATATAAAATCAGCACATTGTACCCCATAAGTGCATTAATGTATACAGTTATGATTTAATAAAAAAATGTATAATGGAAAGGGCTTTTGAAATGTAGCCTCAGCAGAGAGTGGAGAGGGTTCTCTGCCTGCAGGCTGTACCTTCCTCTGCAGAGCACAGACATGAAGCCTCTGGATCCTTGACGCTGTGATGGCAGGAGCAGGGCAGTCACAGGTGCACATGGGTGGGCGCACTTCCCTTGGGGACACCCCCAAGCTGCTTCTGGACCCCACTACCATATTCTCCTGACTTAGCATTTGACAGGGCCAGAAGACAACAATGATTTTGACAATGAGGCCATTTTAAGAAAAGACAATTCCCGAAGAAGACGCCCTGCATCAGCCCCTGCTTTACAAGCTCTGAGCCAGCGGCGAATCCCAGCACTTGGGAAGGCGCATTTCTAGGACTCCCGGTCGGTCAGAGGATCCCTGGGCGGTGGGAGCCAAGGACGCCCTGGGGAAGCTCGGCGGGTCACGTGCTACGCTGGTCCCAAAGAGCGCTCGGCCCTGCTGACGTAACTATTCGAGAATTTAAAAGTCCCAAACTCGGAGGAAATCCAGTGCAGAGTTCCAGGGCTAACCCACGCACTGCTGTGGCCCTCCGGGGATGTCCCCGCGCGACCCAGCGGGACCGCACGAACTTGAACTGGGAAGAAGCCCAGTCGTCACGGCGCAGAGGTCGCCTAGGGATGAAGACACCCCACCCGGGCAGGGACCCCAGCCGCGGGAGCAGACCTAAACCGCAAGCAGGGGTCCCAAACAAGGGCGGGGACCCCAGCCATAGGGACGCACCCGACGCCCTCCAGGGAGCCAGCCTCCTAGGCAAACACTTCTCTGCCAGCAGGGGACACAAATGTGTAGTTAGCCACTTTTCCACCCTTAACCAGTCCCTGCTGGGAAAAGCTGACACAAGCTCGGCTCCCACTTCCAGGACCCCTTTGTCTGGCAGCCGGGGTCCGGGGGATGCCCGCGTCCTCCGGACCCCACTGCCCTCGGCCGCCGGCACTTACCCGCCCGGGGTGATCGGAGATGGCCGGCACGGAGCCGCCTTCCTTCTGGGACACAACTGCTCAAGATCCCGGCTGGGTTTCCCCGAGCCTGCGGCGGTGGCGGCGCGGCGCACAGAGTCCCCTCAGCCCGGTCAGGGGACGCAAACTTTCCCGGGGCAACGGCGTGGGGCGGGCAGCGGCCGGCGCGGATCCCCGAAGGGATCGGGAAAGTGGCAGCACAAAAGGCCAATGACTGGGCGAGCGCGCGGCCGGGCCAGGCTCCTCCCCCAGCTCCGGGCGCCCGAGCCGGGCCGCGCAGCCAGCTGCTCGCGGGGCGCCCGCCGCTCTCCTCCCCAGCCAGGAATGCGCAGCGGGCCGAGGCGCGCCGGACGCACCCAGGGGCTCTCCGGAATCGCCGCCACAGATCGGCAGGCGGGAGACAGCATGGGCAGACGGACAAATGCGCCAAAGCGCCGTGGGGCCGGCCGCCGCTCCCGGAGGCTCTGCGGATTCCTTCCAGGAGTCTTTGAGTCATGACAACTTGTTACTGTTCTTGGTTTTTCCACGGCGCTTTCCACCATGCAGGGCAACGCGGGGAAGGCAGGGCGTGCGAAATGACCGAGAAGGTCAAGTACAGGCCAAGTGGCCCACACTTCCTTTGCGGCGGACTGCCGCCTGCTACCTGGGGAGTCTCAGAAGCTGGGGGTGAAATGGGGAGTGGAGCCAAATTCTGGCCTCTTTTCTCCACCTGCCTAGTCTAATGGTGCTTAACCACAGCTCCTTAGCTCGGAGTGTACTGTACAGTTTGCAAAACTTGTGGATGTGCATTCCTTAGGCAGAGGCTACATCCAAACCACTTCCAGTTGCCATATTTCTAGACAGCATGTATTTCTATTGGTTTGTGAGGTTTTTTTTCTTCTTTTAGGGCCCAAAATTAACTCCTTGGTTAACACCTGCGTTCTTACACTCTAATTCTGGGTATTCTGACCTCTCCTTCAGGAGGAATGCTTACCAGCCTACACTGTTTTCTCTGGGAATTTCTGCAGCTAGGCCCCCCAAAAGCAGAGCCTGTGACTACATGTGGACTCCAGGCTTCCTAGTTTAAGCTTAGTGACAAAGAAAGCCTTGCCTATAGATTGCATACTCAGAGGCCAAAGGGCAACACATTCAAAATGACATAGCATTGCCTTTCCTCCTCTTAAAGAAACAGATACACAATGGCTCCAAATGAGGATTCTTTGTAGAATAAATAGAATTTTACTGCCTTTCATGAAAATACTGATTTTCAAATAATGCCATGCTTCTAAGAGTCACATTTCTGGTAAACATTTAAATAGATTATTTGTTCACATGCTTATCTTGGGCTTACTGGTACAGCATTAGCGTGCCCATTTCACAGAGGTGATTACTGAGACCCAAATGGGCTAATTTGCTTAAATGTATACTATTAGCTATTAGTGAAATAAGACCTAAATGCCCAGTCATTAGTGGTTCTTATACTCTTTTTTTTTTTTGCAGTTTTTGGCCGGGGCCAGGTTTGAACCCCCCACCTCCAGTATATGGGGCCGGCGCCCTATTCCTTTTAGCCACAGGCACCACCTGAGTTGTTATACTCTAATTCTAGGTCATACTGGTTTATGATAAAAACACACCCCATGCACCACTGTGTAACTCTAGCACTCCGACTGGGCAAAAAACTAAGATGAATTTGAGGTGCCATCCCTTTCATATGAAATAGCCAGTTGATAGGTGGACGTCCTTCATGCCAGAGGAAGATGCCACTACTCTTTGAAAACTACTGATAACTTGGGGTGGTAGGTAATATGAAGGCCCCCCAAGGATGTCTGAATTTTAATCCCTGGAGTCATGAATATGTTATGGCAAAAGGCAGTTGGAGATGGAATTAAAGTTATTAACCATCTGATCTTAAAATAGGGAGATTTTCCTGGGTTATCCAGGTGGACCTAATGTAATCTAATTCTAATGGGAAGGAGGAGAAAGAAGTCAGAGAAAGAGATGTACCTGCAGACACAAAGTCAAAGAGAGATTTGCAGATGCTAGCTTTGAGCATGGTGGAGGGGACCATGAGCCAGGGAATGCGGGCAACTTCTAGCAGCTGGAAGAAGGAAATGGATTTTCTCTTAGGCCTCCAGAAGGAAAGACAGTGCTACTGAAACCTTGATTTTAGCTCAGTGAGGGTCACATTAGACATTTCACCTGCAGCACACTACGAAAATAAACATGTGTTGATTTAAGCCCAAATCACTAATTTTGTGATAAGTAATAAGCAATAGGAAACTCTTAAGTAGGTGCCTTGTTATAATTGTGATTTAATCACAATAATCTCCTCTCTGAAGCATTTTAAGGAAATGTCTTGGATTTCATGACTGTCTCCAAAGGACAACCACTCTGGCTGAGAAAGGCTGACCTCAGCACATCTCTGACTATCCCCAAGCTCGGGCAGTGCAGTGGCCTTGGGAGCCAGCATTCAGACAGAGCCATGGTCCCATGTAGAACATGATCATTGGAAAGTGAATTCAAGGGCTTCCAACATTTCAATGAACTGAGATTCAAATCCCACCATATGACAGAGACACGTCCACACCAGAATTCTCAGCCAGCCCACAACACAGTCCTGGTCCTAGCCAGAACCAGAAATGATGGCTGGATAGTGAACCTGAAGCTATACAAATGTGCCAGCCACGCCCTCCTGCCTAAAGTCAAGGTGACAACAGAACAATGATACAGAGAAGGACAGATGCACACTTGGGTCCTCTGTCCTGGGATACTTGGAATCGATAGAGGACCAAATCACAAGCAGCAAGACTATGCCCTCGTGATTGCATCCGTGGACTAATCCTTGGGTCTGGGCACCAGGCTGTGGCCTCGGCAACAGTGCAGTCTGTATGACTATTTTCTGTAATGCCCTACTGCATTATTTGTTAAACTGTCTTTTCCAGAGTTCCAGGGTTCTTGGAGTTATCTTAAAGGCTAGCTGGAAGGCACCATGGCACCTGCAACCAGAGCTATTTTACTTTTACCTGCCATATCTATGGATAGCACATAAGATTTTGTGTTGAGAATAGGTTCATTAGGAAGAAAGGGTTACAAAAGGAAACAAGAAAATGTTACTTTATAGAACTTCTGCCATTGGGATCCTAGAATTCAAAATGAAACACTATGGAGAATGATATACCCAGGCTCAAAGGGGTCATAGCGACAAATTAGGCCTCTGGCATGCAGACTTTAAAACCTTAAGTAGAGAGAACAGTGTGAAGAACCTTATGCATGTTACCCATTATCAAATCTCAGTTAGTTCTTCTTTATCCACAAGCCCACTGTCCCCTGCTACCCAGATTATTATAAAGTAATTGCCAGGTTGCATCACACACCAATTAATGTTGCATTTTGAATCTCAAAAAGGCAAGGATTAGGAATGAAATTTTTTTTATTTTTTTGAGACAGAATCTCACTATATCACCCTCAGTAGAGTGCTATAGCGTCACAGCTCACAGTAACCTCAAACTCTTGGGCTTAAGCGATTCTCTTGCCTCCGCCTCCCAAGTAGCTGGGACTACAGGTGCCCACCACAATGCCTGGCTATTTTTTGATTATGGTTGTCATTGTTGTTTGGCAGGCCCAGGCTGGGTTTGAACCTGCCAACTCCAGTGTATGTGGCTAGCGCCCTAGCCGCTGAGCTACAGGCGCCATGCCTAGAAAGGAAAATTTTGAAAGCTAAATTTCATTCTTTATGGATACCCAGCCTCCCCTCAAAATGCCCAGCCCTGCTGAAGGGGCATCTGTGACCTCAACATGTTAAGGGGAAACAACCACAAACATTAGGTTTGTGGGGCTGAAACTCCATACAAATAAGACCCACTGGGTTCATGTTAAAATGCAGATTTCCAGGCCCTGTTCCCAGAGATTCTAGTTCAGAAAGTCAGGGAAAGGGCTCAGGAATGCGCATCTTATCAAGCATACTCTGGATAATTCTGGTGCAGATGCTTTTCAAACTACACGTGGAGGAACTCTGGCTCTGAACTTTTATGGCAGGCATTATTGGTTGCCTCCAACACTGCTGCTCCCCTCCTTATGTACTTACTTTTGTTCAAATAATTGGTTTAGTCATGGTCCCGTGACACACCTTTGATCAATGAAGCAGAAAGGAAAGTCAGCTGGGGCTTCCAGATTCATTTTCTTCACTCTTTAGAGGAGATGCAAGATGGCAAGCACCTTAACTTCAGATGTCTCCTTGCCTCTGGAAGTTGTCCTGTGAGGGGATACTGCCTGCAGCTGCTCCAGCCAGCTTGAAATGATGAAAGGGACATTGGCCCACACAATAAATGTGTGCAGAGGGGAGATGAGAAGGGACTGGGTCCTCAATGACGTCACTGACCTTGGTGACCTAATGAATTACTCAACCCTGGAATGCCCCTGGGTCCTCCTGCTAGCTGAGATGATAAACCCCAAGATAGCTGTTTGCTGTTCCTTGCAGCCAAAAGGCACCTTCAAAAGATGGTCAGCTGTGGGCGGCGCCTGTGGCTCATCGAGTAGGGCGCCGGCCCCATATACCGAAGGTGGCGGGTTCAAACCCGGCCTCTGCCAAACTACAAAACAGAAAAATAGCCAGGCATTGTGGCGGGCGCCTGTGGTCCCAGCTACTTGGGAGGCTGAGGCAGGAGAATCGCCTAAGCCCAGGAGTTGGAGGTTGCTGTGAGCCGTGTGATGCCATGGCACTCTACCAAGGGTGATCATGTGAGACTCTGTCTCTAAAAAAAAAAAAAAAAATGTACAAAAGATGGTCAGCTGTGGTGTTGAGAAGTGCTCATTTGGCAGATATCAGACCTAAGGCTACAGACAGGAATGCAAGACCACAAAGCAAGGGTCATTTGCCAAAGAAGTCTTATGGAATACAAAACTTCATGGGCAAGTTGGTGCTCATGAAATACCCCTTACCCAGTCCACCAGGCAATGCTATGCTATGTGTTTGCAGCTTCCTTTAATATTCTGTTGTGACAATAATAGTTTGCATTGGCTGAGAACTACCAAGTCACGTGAAAACGAGAAGCCAGGCTAGAAACCTGCACCCAAATTTGCCTGACTCAGAAATACAGTAAACTCCATTATCCAGAACTCAAGCAACTGGCACACAGCCTGGCTGGAAAAGAAAAAAAACCCCTCCGAGTTTAAACTTGGTATGCTCTGCACACTTTGTGCATCACTCCCGCAGGTCCCATGTGTTCTCTTTAACAGTTTTAAGTGTTAACGTATGGTTGGTAGTTAAAAAAAACATGGTAGTAAAGTTGAAAAGTGTATTGACTGCCATTTAACTAAAATTGTACTCTGCATTTACAAAGCTGGTTTATAGCACAGAAAAACTGTTAGAGTAAGTGAAGTTTGTCTTTATTTTAATTTGCCTTTAATTAGTGCTTGTCAATATTAATATCAAGTCCATGCAGTTGACGGTATGGCAAGTTTATGCAGTTTATAGTATGCAGAACAGAATTAGTTAGGCCTATTTTTTTTTTTTATATTTTTGTAGAGACAGAGTCTCACTTTATCACCCTTGGTAGAGTGCTGTGGCATCACATAGCTCACGGCAACCTCCATCTCCTGGGCTTAGGCGATTCTCTTGCCTCAGCCTCCTGAGTAGCTGGGACTACAGGCACCCGCCACAATGCCCGGCTATTTTTCTGTTTTACAAACCCGAGGCCAGGTTTGAACCCGCCACCTTCGGTATATGGGGCCGGCGCCCTACCTGATGAGCTACAGGAGCCGCCCCAGTTAGGCCTAGTTTTAAAAGCAACTCTCAAGCAATGGTAAACTACATTTATCTAGAATCTACTAATTCTCATGGGTGCCGGATAATAGGTAGATTATTGTAACCATCAACAGATCAAATATTCACTGAGCACCAGCAACTGCTGTCCCCAGTGCCTATCCAGGTGTTAACAGTGTCCAAGACAGGACCCTGCCTGGAAAGCAGGTGCCTGCTAGAGGCAAGACGCAGGCGCATGGGGGAGAGAGCACCTGCAGACAGGTGCTGCCAACGTCCACAGTGTTTCTTAGAAGTAATTTCAGGAAAATAAAGGGAAACTCGACTCCATTCAAAGACCTGCTTCTGCCCCACTGGACCGAGGACCCCTCCCTTGCGCACTTCCCCTTCTCCCTTGGGCTGCCAGTGCCACAATTTCATCCATGAAGGAACCCTGAGGAATGAGGCCAGAGACCAGGAGCGCACACGGCCTCTGGTTAACTGCTCGGGAATACGTGATGCTGAGGGACAGAGACCAAGCCCTCCCTAGACAAAGAACACACAAGCTCTTCGTTGGAAGCTGAGGTCCATCCAAGTCAAAGTTCATATATCTGATTTGCTGATGGCTCCCAGATAGAAGCTTGGGAATGTTGGGGCCCTGACTCACAGCACCTTGTCCTCAGAGGATCACAGGGCATCCTGTTAAGGCACCTTCCCTGGACTAAAGGAGTTTTAGTTAGTTTTTCAAAATCACGTATCGAGTACCATGTTGCTGGTCCCATGCAAAGCACTGGGGTTAAAAAGGCAGGTGCAATGTGGTTGTTGTGGTCACTCCTACCGTCAGATAAAGGAATGACCACCACATGATGGGAACAGGAAAGGAAAATTTAAATTGGCTTTGGAAGAGGTATTTTCCAGAAGAGGGAGTACTAAGGCTGAGTTTAAGTAGGTGTCACCGTATTAGAATTTCTCAGATTAGAGTATTTCAATAGTTAGGCCTTTAAAGCACATCAGGAAAAAATATCGTTAGCACACCTAACCCATAACTTCATAGACATTGCTTAGTGATATAACGAAATAAAGATGGAGCCACTTAAAGAAAGATAGTAGATAATATCACAAGCAGTATACAGACACCATAAACGTCATGCAGGTGGCCCGTGAGTGACAGACACTGGTGAGATACTGAGCTGAAAAAAACAGAATGTAGACCAGGAAAAAAGAGAACTAGAATATTCAAATAGTGGGAATTAAATCTCTTCTTGCATATGCCCAGTAGCGTGTAATAAAAAAGTATGTGATTAAGTCATTTCACAGGTTTTTGTTGTTTTTTTGAGATAGAGTCTCACTGTGTCACCCTTGGTAGAGTACTGTGGCGTCACAACTTACAGCAACCTCAAACTCTTGGGCTTAAGCAATTCTCTTGCCTCAGCCTCCCAAGTACCTGGGACCACAGGCGCCTGCCACAATGCCTAACTATTTTATTGCAGTTGTCATTGTTGTTTAGCTGGCCAGGGCTGGGTTTGAACCCGCCCACCTATTGTATGTGGCCGGCACTGTAACCACTGTGTTACTGTCACTAAGCCTGACAAGTATTTCTTGAGTACGAAACAGCAGTGAAGGGTAAGACAAGGTCCCTTCCCTCACAAAGAGTACCTTCTAGATAAGTATAAAAGGCTGCCTATGGTAAATACCAAATAGAGGCAAAGCTGATTAGGGCCTGGGCTGTTTTTTTTTTTTAATAGAGACAGAGTCTCACTTTATCGCCCTCAGTAGAGTGCCGTGGCGTCACACAGCTCACAGCAACCTCCAACTCCTGGGCTTAGGCGATTCTCTTGCCTCAGCCTCCTGAGTAGCTGGGACTACAGGCACCCACCACAATGCTCGGCTATTTTTTTGTTGCAGTTTGGCGGGGCCTGATCCCACCACCCTCGGTATATGGGGCCGGTGCTCTATCCACTGAGCCACAGGCACTGCCCCTGGGCCTGGGCTGTTTCAATCTTTTATTGCCTGTGCACCGTCTTTCGAACCAGACTGTGGTTTCCTTGAGGCTCAGGAAACCGAGCCTGCCTGCAGAGGCCTCTTACACTTACAGGCGGGGCCTCGCTGGGTTGACTCTCAGTCCAGTGCTCACTGTCCTCTGTCCTTCCTCCAGGACCAGCCTCTCCCAGCCCTGTAACACAGGGTTTTCCTGCTTCTCTCTGCTCCACAAGGCAATTCTCCAGCAAGGGCAGCACCTTGGGGCTTTTCACAACCACCAAGAGGCCAAACCGAAAGGACATTTGGGGCCCAGAAGGTTGTCCCATCATCTGCCTTCTTTGCAGTTTTTTTTTTTGGCCAGGTTTGAACCCACCACCCCCAGAATATGGGGCCGGCGCCCTACTCCTTGAGCCGCAGGGGCCACCCCCATCTGCCTTCTTTGAAGAGGAGCAAAATACCATCTACATGACAACTTGCACTGTGCCTTCCCCACTTAATAACTGGAAAAAGAAAACCAAAAAGGCAATTGAAAAAAAAATTTTTTTTTTTTTGCAGTTTTTGGCTGAGGCTGGGTTTGATCCCACCACTTCTGGTGCCCTACCCCTTTGAGCCACAGGTACCACAATGAAAACTCTTTTTAAATAACCACTGTAATATTAGGTAACGTTTGTGAGCACTGCCCACACAGCTGGCCCTCCGCTAAGTGTTTTCATCTCTTCTCTAGTTTAATTCTCATAATGTGCCCTTGGGGTAGGTACTGCCACTGTCCTTAGCTGACAGCAGAAGACAATAAGCTTAAAGTGGTGAAGTCACTTCCCCGGAGGACACATTGGGGGTCAGAGTTCACCCACAGGCTGTGTCTGTACAGCCCAAGTTCCTTTGCGGCAAGGGGCTACACTTGGGGTTATTTTGATACATTTTGACATGTCGGGGGAAAGAACAGGCTGTTAGGAACCCAGACCTCGCACCCAGCTCTACCATAAGAGGTCAGCCTTTATACTAACAATGTAAGATCCATTTCAGTAAAAAACTAGGAAACTTTTTTTTTTCTAGAAGGAATCACTGCTTTGGGCGTCTGAGCTAAGACCTCACATTCCATGAAGGGCTGTGCATGCAGCAAGATACATTCCTGAACTGCAACCCAGCAGAACTTGGGTGCAGGGCAGAGAAATATTTGTAGGCGGAACTCAGGCCTTCTAAAAATTCAGCCATTACCTCCGCCCATGCTAAGATGAAATGTCAGCCTGAACCCAAAATACACACAAGGCAACGTGTGGGGGCAGCTTTGCACAAGGCTCTCAGACTCACCCAGCATTTCTAGACGTGGCCTCAGGCTTCTCCTTGAGGCCACACCAAACCCACTTCACCCAGCCAGGTCTGCACTGCTCAGGTGTGTATTCAGTCAGCAAGGTGCTGGACCCACAGGTTCACAGGCAAGTGTGGCTGGTCCAGCTTCTCCAGGGGCCAATGCATTCCTGCCCGGACCTTTTTTTTTTTGCAGTTTTGGCCAGGGGTGGGTTTGAACCCGCCACCTCTGGCATATGGGCCCGGCGCCCTACTCCTTTGAGCCACAGGTGCTGCCCCAACTTGTCCTGATTTTAAATAACTCTCTGACTAAACAGTAATCAAAGCCATGTCTGCTGTACCATCTTCCTTGGCAGAAAAACAACTTTCTCCAAGAGACAGAGTTAGATATCCACGTGACATGAGGGCGAAGGTGAAAAGTAAAACCTCTGATGGAATCGTCGCAATAGAGCTGGGATTTGGCAGGGCTGGGAACAAGAGGCGGTTACAGGGTTCAGTTCAGCCTCCACAAGGGTAATTATTACATGGATGTCTCATCTCCCACCAGACAAGCATCTAGGTCAGTGATTTTCTTTCTTTCTCTCTCTCTCTCTTTTTTTTTTTTTTTTTTTGCCGTTTTTGGTCAGAGCTGGGTTTGAACCCACCACCTCCGGTATATGGGGCTGGAGCCCCACTCCTTTGAGCTACAGGCATCATCCTAGGTCAGTGATTTTTAACCAGTGTGCCATGGCACAGTGCTGTGTTTTGAGAGGATGAAAATATTTAGAGATCATTAGATTATTTTTAAAAGAAGTTCAAAGCCAAGTATAGAAAAGGTCAAAAAACACTGGTCTGAAGACTCATCTTGGTTTGACTTGTGTCTGCATTCCCTACTCTCTTGTGTGGAATCACCTGGGGAGATTTTCTAATTTCCTACACCTGGGCCACACGCCCTATCAGTTAAATCAGAAACTACTCTCTCTTGAACAAGACGGTGGTCCCACCCAGTTGTCAATATTTTGTAAAACTCCCTGGGAGATTTCAGTTGCAGCCAAGGTTGAGAACAGTGTCCTTTACTCTTGGGGGCGGAGGGGGTCCACGAGTCTACAGCGCTGCTCCAAATCCCCTGGGTGATGAGTCACTGTACCTTGTTAAAAGGCAGTCACATGCCACATAAGCACATTTAGTTCAACAACGGTCCAACAGTGGTCCCCTGAGATCATAACAGCACATTTTGAGTGTGCCTTCTCCATGTTCAGTTCTACATAGCATTGTGTCCCAGTTACCCACAGCCCTCCAGGTTTGCAGTCCGGGAGCCACCGCTACACAGTATAGCCTAGGTGTGTGGTAGGTTACACTGTCTATGCTCGTGAACACGCCAGGACAATCATAACAGTGAAATCACCTGCATTTCTCAGAACATCTCTGTACTTGAGCAGCGTATGACTACAGACTGACCCAGCAGGTCTGGGGCAGCACCTGAGACTCTGCCTTTCTAACAGGCTCCCAGGTGATGCTAATGCTGATGGTATAAGGCGCCTCTCCTGAGTAGCAAGGCCTGAGTAGCTGTGGCTCTCTAAGGATATATTTGCCCCCCAGGGAACATTGGATGGCATCTGAAGGCATTTGGACTGTCATGACTTGGGGGATGATACAGGCATCTAGAGCAGCGAGATATCCTACTAAGCGCGGGACAGTCCCCACAACAATTACACAGTCCTAAACATCAGCAGTGCCGAGATGAGAAACCTACAGCACCTCACATATCAGCTCACAGGTTTGAGTGAATGAATGATGAATGAGTAAGTGATTCATAACCATGATGATTTTGTTCTTGCACTATTCAACTAGCTTGGCCAACAGATTTTTATTTCTTTTTTAAAAGATGTAGCAGATAGATATGCCCTATATCCACTGGACAAGATGCAGTCATTCTACAAACATTTGTTGAGGACCCACTATGTGCAGCCCATTGTATTAAGGACTAGGGGCCAGGCACAGTCTCTGCCCTTGAGGGTTCACTCTCCAACAGTGACAGACATTCATCGAGCTGTGCCATTGACCTGTGCCAGCCCTGGTCAAACACTTAGATACTAGTTTTATATCCATTTAACAGATGAGCAATTGAGGCCTCAAGAGGCTGGATAATATGACCAATATGACAGTGAATAAAGGGCAGATCTGCCTCACTCAAAACACCCAGGGTCTTCTGCAAAGAATGAAATCCCATTCAGCAAACTGTAATACATTTGCCCCTATCTTAAAATTATAGTCAAGCCCTTGAAAGGAATCTAGCTATTGTACTGGGAGGTGGGGGGAACTCCTGGAGAGTCAGAGGGTTAGGAAGGCTTCCCAGGCACTGCAGTTATCTGAGCTGCTACCATCTCTTGAACAAGATGTGGTCCCATCCAGGGCCACAGCAGAGGCAAGGACAGGCAGCCAAAGGGGTCACCTGGAGGCCAGGGCTTGAGGGTCTAGCCAACATCTCTGAGCTGCACTGCAGTTCATGCTTGTGATCCCTGCCCTACATTATACCTGTCTCCTCATTTTTATACCAAAGGAAAAGGGATTTAGAAGAGAAGATATAAAATGGCCTTTGTTAGACCTGAGAGTGGCTTCTCAGAATGGCCAGAAAGAGGCAGGGGAGAGTAGTAACTTCCTTTTTGTTTTTTTTTTATTAAGACACAGTCTCAATTTGTGGCCCTCAGTAGAGTACCATGGTGTCATAGCTCACAACAACCTCTAACTCTTGGGCTTAAGCGATTCTCTTGCCTCAGCCTCCCAAGACTACCGGCGCCCGCCACAATGTCCAGCTTTTTTTTTTTTTTTTGGAGAGATGAGGGTCTCACTCTGGCTCAGGCTGGTCTCGAACCTCTGAGCTCCCAGCAATGCACCCACCTTGGCCTCTCAAACTGCTAGGATTACAGGCGTGAGCCACCACGCCCGGCCTTAGAGTAGTAACTTCTTATTCGAGTTGGTCATAGCCCCCAAATGCAAAATACAAAGGGATTTTCTGAAAGCAAAAATTTCTCTTCATTGAAAACCATTTCTATGTTCCATTTTTGCAGAATCCTCTCCACCAAAGATAAACTATGAACCAAATAAAAGGTATATACATCAATTCAATAGGGAGCCTGGTGGTTTCTAACAGATAAACTTCCCATCTTCATGCAAAAACAAAACTCAACTTTGCAATGACCACTAATAGCATTTTATCTCCTAAGGATTCATGGCCCAATTGTTTATAAAATAAAAAATAACTTGAAATGAATTATTGTATCCTCCGAGGGTTCCCTTGATACATTGCTGACACACACCCGCTCTGCTAAGAGGCAAAACGCAAGTTACAGCAGAACTTTCTCCTATTGAACTCCCATCTGGGACCCTCCTCCCCATCAGTATCCACACGCTTCCCAAATCAGGGAAAATTTGAAAACCCGCAAGCACCAGCCCAACTAGCTTTTACTGGTGGATTTTCCTACAACCCTACTGCAAATCCTATCGGCCACAGCAGAGGAAGCCAAGGCCACACCACACAAAGGCTGCAGCTTAACTCCTGTTGCAAAAAAAAAGCAAGAGTGAGGCCTGCATATGTGGCTTTCTCAGATATAACTCAAGGGCAAGGTTACTTTAAACCACCACCAACTCCAAGAAATGATCTAGAACATCAGCTTGTACCCAGCTCTCCCTGGGGTGTTTCCCATGAAGGGCAAATGCATTGCTGCTCACTGGAGTCCCAATGGGACCATTGCAAACAGCAATGGGCTTGAAGCCAGAGAACTGTATTCAGTATGAGTCATATCAGTGGGCCCGACAAGCTGTGCTGCCTTGAGAAAGCCTAATGCCCTCTCTGGGTTTCAAGGCTCTGTACAGTGAGGAGGCTGAAGGGGCTGAAAGCCTCTGGTTCTCGCTCCCCGCAGCCCCCGACTATGAGTGCCTGAGCCAAGCATGATGTGCTTCCCAATCTCAACAGAGCCAGGGCAGCGTCTGCCCAGCCACCCTGCCAGTGGCCCAGAAGGGCAGTCTGGTCTAGGGATGAGACTTCAAGCCCAGACTTGGCACTCCTGCCCTTCCCAGCGCTGTGCTGTCTGGCAACTCTGACTGTGCACGTTTAAATACCGGCTGCTTGGGCACTTGCCAGGAAGGGTCTCCTCCTCCAGCTATTGTGCTCCGGGTCAGGCAGGCAGGCAGGCAGGCAGGCAGGGCCAGACAACTTTCGGCTCTGCCCCTCCCTCTAGGAGGTCTGGGATGGGCCAGCAGCTCAAAACGTCATGCCAAAATAGTCTAGGCTGTTTGTGCCACAGAGGTGCTCAGCGCCTGCTTCCCACCCGTGTGGCCCGGGCTGTGCCTACCACACAGGCGCGTGCTCCCTCCCGCTAATGTCAGCTTGCAGCTTCTTGCAGCCACTTTTGGCAAGAGGTTAACCCCAAAGTTCTAGTTTCCACAAGGAAGAGAATGCATTCCCCACGGATGCCAGATGGCTTGACCTTGCATCCAATACAATATTGCAACACCAAGGGCCACCCTGTCAGGAGGCTGGGGCCACAGGGACGGGAGGAAGGATTAGAGGGTGGTAGCACATTCCAAAGAACCCAGGGCAGATATATGTGAATTTCAGCAAGTTTCATCTAGGCTATGTGTAAAGACACAGATACTTACCACTAGCCTATCATCATTCAAATGGTAAGAGTAATAATAATGATAGTAATAGTAATAGCAAAAACAATAACCCCTGATATTTAAGTGCTTACTGCCAGCCAAGCAGACACTCTGATCAGCTTTTTACTATTTTTGTGTACTTTCCATAGTATTATGGGCGGATCCTGGCATTCCACACATTTTTCAGGCAAGGAAACTGAGTCTTAGAATGTGGCTAAGGAATTTGCCTGAAGTTGGAGAGTCCAGCCACAGAGCTGGAAGTTAAACACAGCTGTCTGCCTGCAAAGTACTGCCTGACCTGGTTTTCCAGGACAGGAACCCTCAAACCCACCTGATAGCTATCTGTGCTTAATAATTCAGCAAACACACGCAGTGCACACTATACATCAGGCTGGGTATCGGGTGCCGGAGAAGAGCCCTGCCGTGCAAGCCTAACCTTCCCCACGACAAGAGTGCCAGAGACCGAGACCAACTCTATAGTAAAATGACCACAAACACACATCTGAGCAAACATCTCTGGAAAGACAACACTGGATCCCAATGTCCAATTTCCTGATGTCACATCAGAGGAAACCAAGGCCCAGGGAGCTGACAGACGTGCAGTCCTTTGCTGAGGGCACTTAGGGACTAGACAGGAGCCCACGAACAACCTGACCCGAGAAGTGTGCTGAGCCCTGGCTGAGAGCCAACAGCTCTGCCACTCACCTGCAGCACTCGGACCCACCCACCTACCCGCCTGCCCCTTCACCACAAACCTCCCGCCCAGTGGACGCACCTGTGCCTAGCATACCCTGAAAGCTTCTCTCAGCTCTTCCCCAATGGGAGACCCCTTGACTTCACCTTCTAAACACCAGCCCCTGCTCTGGGCCTCCCCCCGTCACCTGGGCAGCTTCAGGGCCCTGCTGTCCTCCCCCTAAGGGCACTCATGGTCTGAGAGCTGAGCACTGACCCTAGTTCACTGCATTGGGGTCCTCTCTTGCCCACCATCCCCCAAGGTTTTATTCCCAAACACTTTCTGCCAGCCTTGCAAAAGGAAGGGACATTAGGAGTATCAGTAATCAGGCCTGTTCCAGTGCCTTCTCTGGAAAAAGAAACACTTTTGCAGCCTACATCTGAAGTAGCAGACTGCTAAAATATTTAACACTAGACAACTTAACAGGCTCAAAGGAAGCAGAGAAGAAAGAGGCCGCAGAGATGTGTGCAGTGAGCCAGGGCCTGTTCTCACCCTGCCAGGTTCTCAGGACAAGAACGGCGCAGGGATACCAGTTGGAAACGCACGTCTCTGCCCATTCTGGGCCCTCCAGGCCAGTTGGGGCACTCTGGTAGGTGTGGGCACTGGGGGATTTGCAGGTGGGGAGGGGGGCATTTCTCATAAGAGCTGCTGTTTAGAGCCAGCTGACTGGATTCCGGAAGGCCTCCCCTCAGTGCCAGCTCAGGGACAGGTGTGCAGGCCCAGAGGGACGCCGCCCCGGCTCAGGGGCAGGGAAGACACGCCCTGCTGACCCACGTTCCGGGACAGCAGTGTCATGAATCCACCTCAGCCTCAGCTCTAGGGACACGGCCACCTGGTTTTCTCATTTACAGGGCCAGGCAGCTGAGGGGTGGTCAGGAGGGATCTAACTCTCACTGAGCACCCCCAGGTGCCCGAGACACTCCCGGGGCTTCACACAAGGTTCTGATGGCGAGGACGACCTCTGATGGGTGTGAAGAGCCCATGCCTTCTAGCTGGTCCCGCCCCTACAGGAGCCACCAGCCCACGTGGCCGCTTCAATTTAAATTGTATTAGTTACACAAAATTAACAATTCATCAGTAGCACTTAATCTCATTTTAAGTGCTACTGGAGAGTGGTGAGCGGAGATCTGGGACATTTCAGCCATTGAAGGAAGTCTTACTGGGCAGCGCTGTGTGAGAAGAGCCTCCTGAGATCCCGCCTGCCTAGTGACTTAATGGTCAGTGTTCTTGACACAGATGTGATACCTGAGAAACTCTCTTGTTCGCGCTCAGTCCTTGAGTCAGCCGTGTCAGCTGTAGGAGCCTCCATTTCCTCAGCTGCAAAAGAAGCACGCAGACAGAACCTACCTAAGGATTGAGGTGAGAACGAGAAACTGGAGGCCCGATATGAAAGGAATTTGGCCCAGAGGGAGGAATGAGCAAAAGGGAACTCATTCTGAATACTCATATCTGAGCCCTCAACAAAGTGGCTCGTTTCTTCCTAACAGCACTGTAAGGAATGCTGTGCACCCCACTTCACAGGTGACTAAACAAGTTCGGCCCCCAAGGTCACAGAGCTAGAATCTGACCTGAAACTTGAGCTCTGTCCCACTCCAGACCTCAGAATTGTATGGTCGAATCTGGAAGCCTTCCAGCAGTGTTGGGGTAGCTGGCGTTGCTGGGAAGAAGGGCCCCCAGGCCTGCAAGAGGGTTCACAGTTCACCACAGGCATCTGGGGGAAACACGACAGTAGGGGCCGGAGCCCAGTTCCAGCTAGGAGCCAGTTAACACCCTAGTAGCTTCCCCTTTCTGAGCCCCAGTTTTCTCCTCCATAAAGTTGGGGGGCTCCTCCCAGCTCTAACCTGGTAGAGTGTGAAATATCCATTTCTCAAACCCTGCTGCAGAATCATACCAAATCCAGGTCTAAGGCAGTGGCTTCCCCCAGTGGCAGTAATGAGATGTTCCAGAAGAGAAGCTGGGTCAGTTTGGACACATTCAATTTGGAAATTGCCACCTTGCTTTGAGACTGGCCCTGGATTTTCAAGTGACAGTGAGCAGCTCTTCCTGGCTCTGGGTCCAGGTGCAGCATGAACAGAGGCTACGGGGCAGAGGGGCTCGAAAACCAAGAAGAGTTAGAAACCAAGATAGTGGCACCCCCATCCCAGCCACTGCGGACAGGAATCCAGGCCCCTGCCTCGAAGGAGGCTGCCACCCTTTGTGTGGGTGCCTCATATACCTGCTCTAGAGAGCCTTGGAGCTTTTCCAAATGACAGATTCATCTCTTACGAAACTCATTTTAATTTCGAAAGGCAAGGACATAAAGGCTGCTTTTAAAAGGCCCCTTGACTCTCATATGTGATGGTTCACAAAGACTGAAGCTGTTGATAACAACATACATCCACATTGCTTGTAGACTTAAGTTTCCCAAGTGCGTTTGAATCTATGATCTCATTTCATGTAATGAGCTCCTTCTGGGCCAAGCCGCGTTATGAGAACCCCCCACTGGACAGGCAAAAACTGAGGCCCAGAGAGGAGGAACAGCTGGAGACAGGCTCTCACCCAGTTCCTGTTCTCTTCCTGTGGGCTGTGTTACCACTTCATCTGGAGAGCTTGGCTGTTACCATTTCATCTGGAGATCTCGGACATTGTGTCTCTGCTTAATTTGCAGGATGCTTTTGAAGAAATACATTTCAAATCACAATAGTAGTTCCCATTTTCCCTGTACACTTACCACATACCAGGCATTATCCTAGAGGCTTTGGAGACACGCTAATGACATCCTAACCCCAATGGGGAGGTGTTGTTTTCCCATTTTATAGATATGGAAACTGAGGATTGAAAAGTTAAACAGCTAATCCAAGGTAGCACAGCCAGGAAGAGGCAGATGGAATGTGAATGGGTCTGTCTGACTCAACAGGCTCCCATTTAAGAATATTGCTGTAAATGACATTACTGAGCGTCATTACGATGTCATGTAAAATCAAACCCAGAAGGAACTCGTGGGTGGGATCTATTGTCCAGGCTTTATTTGCAAAGAGGACTATGCTTGCATGGTTCCCCCTTTTCCTTAATTTATACAATTGTATCCATCCTCTAAAAGCTTATTCTTAAATTTGAAAACATAGTGTCACAGCTGGTAATTTTAGAAAGGGGTGGAGAGAGAAGGAAGAAACAGAGGCCAGTGGAAAGAGGGCGTGGGAGGAAAGGAAGAAGCAGCTCCAGCGGCTGTCAGGGCCAGCCAGGGTTTCCTTGTCCAGAGGCCAGCGGCACCTCTCTCTCCTCCCTCCGTCCCTCAACTTTTCAACCCAGCTGCCCTTCCTTGATGAATCGCTGAGGTCTGGGCACCTGGGAACAATTTAATTCTCTCAAAATGCACGAATAATGGAAAATACCTTTCCAGCCATTTCCTCAAATGGGAATAAAAAGAGACAGAGAGAGGCTCTATTTAAGCAAACACCCAGCAAAGCCTGGTGATGTCCAAGATCGATCTGGAGCTGCAGGTCTGAATACGACTGGCCTGTAATCAAACTTCCTACCAACACAGAAGATGGTCATATAGCTACGAAAGGGGAATCGATTCAAGCAGCTTCTGAAGCCACAACTCAAGCGAGGCTGTCTGTGGGTTCCAGCCCCTTCCCCAGGGAGAACCATACTGTGTATAGAAGTACACAGCGAATTGTCTCTCAGCATCTGCTTCTCAGAGGCGGGCATGCGCAGACCCCCACAGGTGTGAGGTGGTGGCTGGAGGGAGGCAAAGCCACAGGATACCCAGGGCACCTCCACCAGCAGCACCAATCTGACTTCGTAAGTTGGGAAACAGCAGTATACATTAGGGGGTTATTAAACTATCAGGGTTATTAAACTATCCTGTCACCAAGATTGAAAAAAGACACATTTCTTAGCTAATTAAATTTGCTATGCAGTATCAGCTCTCCCAAATTCAGTAGATTCCACAGAAGCACGTCACCTACTAACAAGAGGGTAGAAAACTTCATTTTCATTTGCATTCCTTTGCTCTTCTTCTGGCAACTTGAAACATTTTACTTTGATGGTGAAATACGATTAATATCGTATGCCAAGGAAGACAGTCCTTCAGTTTTACAAGAGGACACAATCTCAAAATGTTTAATGTGTAGCAAATCACTGCGGGCTACACATTAAACGTGAAAGAATTCACTCTCCTCAGCCATGAAGGTATTTTAGCAGATAAAGAATTCAATGGTGGAAAAGAAAGATAGCTGGGACTTCGGCCTCAGGAGAACAGACTGAGGTACCCAGTCTCCACACTCAAGCGAGACATCAGAAAACAGAAAACCTAATGCCCACTGGGCACCAGAACACGCCTGTAAGGCTCTTGGTTCAGCGACATCATTTAACCCTCACAGCTGATTGACAATTGCTGCCAGCCCCATTCTACAGATAAGTAAAGGAAGGTTCACCAGTAAGAAGGACTGATGCTCCTCCCTGAGGGAAGCAGCATTCCTGACATTTGTGCTGAACTGATAGGAAGGAGCTTCCTGGGAGAGAGACATGGGCCTTTGGGGGGACCCCGTGGGAAGGCTTGGCTTTCTGGGTCAATTGCTGATAGCTCTGTTAGATTTGTGTTACTGCCTGGATTGTTTGATATGGTAGCCACTGGTCACATGGAGCAGCTGAGCACCAGAAGTGGCTGGTGCAGTAAGATGAGCCTTGAGTAGAACGTATACCCCAGATTGCAAAGACTTAGTATGAAAACAAAAATGTCAGGGATCACCTTAATAATTTTCATATGGATTGTACTATTGACATGGGAATATTTTTGACATAGTGGCTTCAATAAAATGTATTACAAAGTTAATTGTCCTTATTTCTGTTTAGTGTTTTAATGAGACTATTAGAAAATCTAAAATTCCATTTGTGGCTCCTGTTTTATTGCTACTGGGCAAACGAACTCATTTGTACCCTTCTGAGACTTTCGGTTGTCTCCTATGCATCAGATGGGATCTGCAGTGGTCTATTCCTCTGGTACTTCTCCTCCCCTTATAATTCTCAAGGGAATGGAGCCAGAAGCACCCTGCCTGGTGGGCTAGAGGGTAGAATCCGGTCACAATTCCTTCTGGAAAACCTCAACCAGTGGGGGTTGTTTGGAGGCCTTTTGCCCAAGAGCCCAAAGCATAATGAAGGCCAACCTTCTGCCCCCTCGTCTCTGTAGAGGACCAGGGAAAAGCAGGTTCTGGAGCCAAATGCTGTAAATAGAACTTGATCCATGTATGTAAAAGCCACATATGTAGAATTTTTAAAATTTTGAGAGCCAAGCCAGGTGCAGTGGCTCATGTCTATAATCCTAGCACCTTGGGATGCCTGAGGCCAGGGGCAATCAGCTTAGGCAACATAGTGACATCCTGTCTCTCCAAAAAATAAAAATATCAGCCAGGCGTGGTGGTGTACACCTGTAGTCCCAGCTTCTTGGGAGGCTGAGGAGGGGGGACTGCTTGAGCCCAGGGGTTGGCCATTACAGTGAGTTATGATTATGCCCCTGGGTGACAGGGCAAGATACCATCTCTACAAAAAAAAAACTGGGGGAGTCATTAAAAACAGGAAAATGAAATAAGTGAAATTAATTTTAATAATACATTTTAATCTAATATATCTAAAATAGTATTTCACATATAATCATTTCACAGCATAAAATGATGACATATTTAGTATTCTTTTTTTCGTACTACGTCTTCAACATCAAGGGAGCTGTGAATTTTACACTAAAACACATCCGTTTACATGTGGCTCATGGCTGTGGTGCTGGACTGCAGAGCCCTAAGCAGTGGTTCTCAACCTTCCTAATGCCGCGATGTATTTTCATTGTTACAAAGGGGTTGCAACCCACAGGTTGAGAACCACTGCCCTAGAGAATAATCCAAAAGTCAAGAGGAGTGAAGGGAACAAACACCATCAGAAACTGAACGTCCGCCACTGGGAAAACCGTGGCCCTCCATATGGCTTCAGGCTGGAAGATTTATGTTTGTAAAGAGGTTTGGTGGCAAGAGGGAAAAGAAATGCACTAAAACAAAAGTATACTGAAATACTCAATAGCAGTAACTGTCAGGTAGTGTGGTTGTGGATTTTTCTCTTTTTCTTTATACTTTTCTATACTTTACAAGTGTTCCAGTAAAATTTAGAAAATCATTTCTAAAACTAACTTAGAAATTGTCATTTTGAAATTCAAAGTAATTGAAATAGTGACCCATGAAATATTTATACTGTAAGTCTGGCCCTGAGTTCTCCAAGGTGATAAAATGTCCAGGGACTTTGAAAAAGGGGCTCCCATAGCCATCTGTGGGGCAGGTGAGGTTTTCCCTAGCTAGACAGATATTTTTCCTTCACCTTAACTGGGAACATAAAAAGTACATACCAGTAAAGGCTTCAGGAAATTGTAGTCTAAGTCAGTAACAGATTAAACCTGCATCTGTTTGAGCAGCACACTCCCGGGGTCCACACTGGCCCAGAGTCATGAGTCACCACTGCAGGGCAGTGGAGGCAGCTGAGTGTTGCTGGAAGCCTTCGGACTCGAAAAACAGGTGATTGTGCATTCTTTCCGCATGTGCAAAATGTGAATCAAACCATTTATAAAATGCCTGCAGCTGTTTGGGAGGGTGCACAGGTACTAATTTAAAGTCCAGCCCTGCCCCACTCCCGTGTGCATGTGCACACGCGTGCACACTCTCTCACACACACCACCAGAGCAGCCAGAGGTCTAGGGACACCACAAAGCCTGTTCACAACGTGTCAGCGTACGTCCATGGTATCTCCATCTCCCTAAAAGGATGAAACTCGGAGCAGCAGCTTCCATACAACCCTACGTGTCATTTCACTTAGGAAAGAAAAGGCAAGCACACAGTTCCCAGCCACATTTGTCATTTATCCTCCTCTAATCTCAAGATAGATCTCCATGGAGCGTGACAGCCTGTGGTGATGAGCCCATTTTGCTCCAGAGATTGAATCAGGGTTGAATCCACTGGACTCAAAAGGTCACAAACAAGATCAGTGGTTGCTGAGAGTGAGAGGGGTGGGGTGCAATGTCGAGGGGCCACAGAGTCTCTTTTGGGGGGATAAAAATGTTCTGAAATTGATTATAGCCATGATTACACAACTGAGTACACGAAAAGCCTTCAAACCCTACACTTTGAGCGAATTACATGGTGTGTGAATTATATCTCAATAAAGAGGGGTGTGCATGTTTAAAAGGTAAGCAGCTCAATTGAAAGCAATTCAATCCATCTCTTTTCAACAATAGAGCTTTTAGTCGCCTGAGGTACTACTTTACCAGTATGTGA
This sequence comes from Perodicticus potto, assembly GCA_963574655.1. Classification (NCBI taxonomy): domain Eukaryota; kingdom Metazoa; phylum Chordata; class Mammalia; order Primates; family Lorisidae; genus Perodicticus; species Perodicticus potto. The sequence continues at coordinate 11,964 of CAUYRH010012009.1, read as the reverse complement.
GCAAAATGGGAATGGCTGCTTCTGTCTTAGCAGTGTGTTGTTTGAGGACCGCTCTCCTTTGCAGAACAGCAAGTGCGTGTGTGGCTAAGAAAGGCCTCCTGGCTTCCAAAGACGGATACATTACACTGACCTTTCTGTTCCTTCTGTACCTCTGGCCTCCTCTGAAGTGACTTCACTTATGACTCCTGGAACACCGTTCTCAGAAACTAGAGGTGAAGTGGATGGGCCAGGCCCAGGGATCTTTCTGGAATAATGAAAGAGAACAATCAATTGGATAATGTGGATGGTACAAGGCGCATTTCTCCCAATGTCCTATTGGAAAAAGCAGATTTCCCAATTAAACCTTTAAGTGGTGACTAAAAAAACAAAAAAGAGTCCTTAGAACAGAAATGAGCTTCAGGCAGTCGGTAGCTTTGAGATGCTTTTGAATTATTTAGGTCCCCTCTGCCTAAATAAATCCAAGTTCAAAGGTAGATGTGTCTGGACTCCCCCCAAAACACATAACTGACTATAACCCACCACCCAGTAGCACACGGCCAGCCTGTAAACATTTCGTGTTTTACCAGCTGTTTAAGGTAGGTGAATTAAAGGGTGCAAGAAAGGGAACAAGACACCGACCTGTATATCACATTTTTCAGAATCTCAGAACTTGCAAAATAGGGAAGCAGGTACATTTAAGTAATTAATGATGGAAAACTGAGCTTTCTGAAAACCACCCATCTCTGTGATTGACTTAAAAATCAGGCTAGGAACCACCTTTGAAGCTGACCACATGTTCTTGTGGGGATTTGTTCTTTAAGTACCTGTCAGCGTGAAGCTCTTCTGGAGCCAGGGGTTGCAGTGGTGAGTCCTGAGTTTCGTCAGGTTCTGGAGGTGCTCTGACTGGAGCAGGGCTCTCAAGCCCTGGCTGCTCCTCAGCCTGTGGGTGCTGGGTTGGGCTGTCCCCACAAAGGGCGGCTGCACCCTCCATCGCTGGAGCCCTGTTGGAGCAGCCTGGGTCCGGACAGCTCCCTGGTGGTGCCGAGTCACAAGCCGCAACCAAGAGCACCCTTGTGGTACCTGCTTCAGGTGGCTCACCCGGCGCACGTGCCCATGTCTCAGCTGTGCTCAATGGGACATCACCCTCTGCTTCCCCAGAGGCTCCTGCCACCTTGCCAGGCTCCAGGGGTGTGGGTGACACTTCTCTAGCCAGTGGCTCAGGGGTACTCTGGTTCCCCGGGTCATTTTGCATTTCCAAAATGCTAACGGCAGCCTCAGCACTCCTCTCACTACCGAGGGAGTCTGGGGTCAAGGGCTCAATGTTGGCCTTGGGCACAATCAGAACCTCCCTATGAGGAGAAGGGGCCTCCTGGGTACAGGCAGGTCCTGCCACATCTCCTGGACCCTCAGTGTGAGCCGAGTCCTTGCTGCCATCTTCTCTCTGTGGACTACAGCAGGCAGATGTTTCCTGGTGCTGTTTTCTGGAAGGAATCCTGTCTTGGGCAGGATCCTCTTTGTGGCTCCCAGGAGGCCCCTGGACATTAGCGGCTTCCTGAGGAGCTGCCTCTGAAGCTGATTCCTGCTCACTCCTGCCCTCCTGGGAGTGGGCCTGGCCTCCCAGGCATGGCCAGGCTTCACCGGAACCCTCTGACCTGTCACCTCCCCTCACTACCTGCGGGATGCCCGTCAGGTCCTTCCCCACAGTGGCACCAGGCGGGTTCAGCTCCGAGGGCAGCTTGTCTGGAGCGGGATCTTGGGGAGGCAGATGGGCAACCTCAACCTCTACGGCCGGCTCTTGCTGCTTCTCCACCCAGAGTCCAGCAGGCGGCACAAGGAGAGAGGTGACACCCACTGCCGGGGACCCACCTAGAAGCTTCTCTGGGCTCAGTGGCACAGGGAGGTCCTTGCCCACCACACTCCTCCCAGCGCCTGCCTTTTCTCCAGGTGCGCTCAGGGTGGCCAGCACAGGCTTCTCAAAGATCTTGGCGATGTGCTCCCTGAAGTCAGGGAAGCCGGCGAGGGCGCCAGCGGTCGGCTTGGAGCTGGCATCCACACCACCTGATACACCGCTTTGCAGATCCTGGGAAGGCTCTCCTTCTACATCACCCATCGGGCCCTCCACACCAGCTGGGCACTCTGGACTCTCACCCGGCTCGGTGCCTACACCTGGAACTGTGGATGCTTCCTCCTCGCCTGCTGTCTGTTTACCTTTGGTCGGAAGCAGCATCCTGTCCAGGTAAGGCCCAGAGTCCACACGTTCATCAGAAGCTCTGGGGCTTCCGCTGCTGGCTTGCACTGCAAGGCTTTCCCCACCTGCAGCTCCTGACTGTGAGAGATAGGCGAGGGGGCCGGCAGGCAGCTTCATGGAGGGGGCGTTTTCTGAGGAAAGCAGGGGTTTGCCTGGGGGACAGAGGCTTTCACCAGGGGCTCTTGGCCTGGCAGATGAAGCCGCTTTCACTCCATCGTCACCTGTTCCTTTCCGGGCAGCATCATCACCAATATGCAGGTACAGGGTGTCAGGAGCAGCCTCTCCAGGGGCCCCGAATGGCAGGAACCTCTGTGGGTCTGGAGCAGCCTTGTGTGTAGAAATATCCACAGTGCTCCTGGGAATCTTTCCCAGCTGTGCGCCCGGCAATGAGGCATCCTGGCAGCTGGCCGTGGGCTGCTCAGCTTCACGAGGCTCACCTGGGGCAGAGCTAGAAGCTTCCTCTCCAGGGGTAAGGCAGGTCTCAGTCTGAAAGAAGCCACCACTCAGAGCAGCTCCTATTTCTTCAGGAGCCTTCTGCATCCCGGGGTCTCCTTCATCTGCGTTCCCACCTGTCTCAGCAGGCTCACCCTCTCCACCCTGCTCCCGGGCTGATGGGAAACTTCCAAGAAGCTTTGCAGCCTCTGCCCCAGAGGCGGCAGGGCACTCCACCCTCTGTGGCCCGCCTTCCTGGGTTTCATCACATGCCTGTCTCTCTTGGGCATCCTGGGTGGGTGTGACGCCAGGGCTGGCGGGCGCCGGGGCTGGCAGACAGTGAGCTGTGTCCAGGAGAGTCACTGAGTCAGGCGGGCCAGGCGGGGCCTCCACTGTGTTCCTACTTGTCGTCTCTCTCTTACTCAAGCCCTGGAGTAGGGGCCAAGCGTCAGCTACTTCAGAAACTCCTGCGTCCCTTCGACATGCTTCTTCATGCTGGCTGCCTGCTTTCAAAGCATCCCCCGGTACCTGTGGGGACTTGTCCGCCTCCTGCCCAGCGCAGCAAGCTTCCCTTCTGGTCGGGCTCCCTGCAGAAGAGCCTTTCAAGGTATCTGCTGCAGGAGGCGAGAGCCTCAGGGACTGGCCGTCTCCTCCTTGCCCACTCTCCCCTGGTGCAGGCAAATCCTGCCCTATCGGTGCTGGCGATTCTGAATCCTCTGTCAGAGAACTTTCCAGAGCTGTGTCTCTGGGAGATGAACTCGGAACACCTGACAGACTGTCTCTAGGGAGTTCACTTTGAAGTTCTGACCCCAAAACCTGCTCCTGTCCTCCACCAGCGGTCAAGTGCACGTCCTCCTGAGATACGACAGGTACTTGGATTGGGGAAGAATCAGCTCCCTGGTCTCTAAAGCCTAGACCACTTGGATAGGTATCATTCCCCCTTTCAGGCGGCTGGGCCATCTCCCTGTGCAACTCAAAGCCGGCTGCCTCTGGGGCTGATGGGGGTGGCTGGGGACAGTTCTCAGGAGGTAGTGGGGGCCTCTCGGGTGCAGCTCCTTTTATCCCATCCCCTGGGCAAGAGGGGGTTTCCTGCCAATCTTGTTCCAGGCTGAGCTTTGTGGGCCCAAGGTCCACTGCCAAGTTCACATCAGTGTGAATGTCCTGTCCACCTGTATCACGCCCCAGCCTACTGGGTTGAGCCGGGTCTGTCAGCAAGCCCTCCCCACCACAGCTGCCAGGTCCCTCTATTTCTGATGTGTTCTCCGCCTCCTGGGCTTTGGGTCCAACCTCTGCAGCAGGATTTGACAGGACATCTGATTTCTCCAATTCTGAAGTAGGAGGAGGCTCCATTCTTCCCAATCCTTCTCTGCTCTGAGAGGAGTCAGGACATTCGGGCCCCTCCCAGATGGCTCCTTGGGGAACAGTGGGTTCCCCGGCTTCATCCAGCTTCGGGGGAAGGATGGGGTCCCCCTCATGGGGCTTGTGCAGTGAAAAAGATGCATCGGCCATCACCTGCCCTGCTGCCTCTGCTGACACAGAGTCACGCCTATCTGCATGCCTGGCACCCCCATTTCTGGGTGTCTGTGCTGAGTCTGAGCTGGAAAGGACTGTGCTCTCTGCATCCCTGCTCAGCTCTGAGACCTCATCTTTGTCCACCTCCAGATCAGGCAGGCAGCTGGTGGCCTGAGACTCGTCTCCCAGCAGCTTCCCAGGGTCTGTACCGTCAGGTGGTTCTGTGGCTTCTTCCTGTCCCCTAGCATCACCTGCAGGTGATCTGCTTTCCTCTTTAGCTACATCTGGACTTGTGGCTTCTTCAGGGATCTTGGCGCCATCCTTTGGCCCTAGTGACCTTCTGGCACCTTTGTTTGTTGCACTGGGAGTAGGGGGAAGTGGGCCCCCTTGGGGGAGTCTATGGTTTTCCTCCCTGTTTGAGAGTTCTCCCTCCTCCTGGGGTGAAGGGTCAGGGACCTCTCCAGGGCTCCCTTCTGCTGGCTCTTCTCTGCTTCTAAGATCCGATGCAAACTTTGCCAGTCCCGCCAACCTTGCATCTGTGATCTCTTTGGCTAGATCTGCAGAAACTGGCATCTCAGCTCCAGAAACCACATCCCTGGCCAACCAGCTGGGCTCTTCTGTGGCAGCAGGAATCTGAGCAGCTGGATGTGAAGTGAGGCTTGAAGAGGGCTGAGTCTCCGCTGTGGGAGCTGGTACGGAGGGCTCGGTGTAAGCAAGCAGACCCCCGCAGCGCTCGCCATCTGCTGCCACATAGACATCTTGACTGGGCTCGGTTCCTGGCGTCGCTGTCTGCGATTGACCCTGAACATCACTGGCATCCAGAGTCCCCTCCCAGGAGCTGCTGGCACCCAGTGCAAGAGCAGGACCCGGTGAGTCCCGGTGGGGCGACTCTTCGTGGGGCAGATGTGCTCCCATTTTCTGTGGGCAGCTCTCTCGGGAAGCGGCAGTCGAGTCAGCTTCTTGGGCAGTCCCTGAATTGCTCCCTGCAGGATGGCAGGCCCTGCGGGATTCCAAGTCATCAGCTAATTGCTGAGGCAGTAGCTCCCCTTGGCACTTTTCTCTGTCTGCGGTGCTTGGGGTGTGATCTTGTGGGATCAGGGTCTGGGGTGTGGGGGAGGACTCCTCCAGAACAGCTGAGTGCTCCTTGGCCTGCTGGGGCCCAGCAGGGGCCTCAGGGGCCACTTGTACAGTAGCCACGCCTTGCCTGGGCTTTAGAGGGAGAGAACCACCTGCAGCCTCTGTCGCTGGGGACTCGAAACCACCAGGCTGGTTACCCTCTCCACACAGCTGAGCCATCACCAGCTCTCGGGATGGGACTGGTGACATTCCAGGCAACTGGTCCTTGCAGCTGGGGGAGGAGGGGTTCTGGTCCTCTTCCTTCAGCTTTGTGTCTCTGCTGGCACCAGGGACAATGGCAGCCACACACTGCTGAGCAGCGCTGTCCCCCTGGGTGGGAAATGCTGCCTGGGCATCCCCCGGGGCATTTGGAGATGGTTCCCTCCCGGGGTGCTGAGCGTGAGGACCATCTTCGGGTGCCACGGCTGGGAGGCACTTGGCAAAGGGCATGGAGGACAATGGGCACTCCTGCTCCCAGGGTGGGCTCCCCAGTGGGCTGAGCAGTGAAGAACCTTCTGGCCCCCTGGCTCCTTGTGGGTGCTTCCTCGGCTCAGCCAGCTCTGGGAACACGACACTTGGAACTGGGCATCTCTCAGAAGTGGTGCAGGAGCCTCCGAGCCCAACGCTGCCAATGACGAAAACGTTTAATGTTTCATTGGTTCTCATGGGTGCCAAGCACAGAGCCACACAGGCAGTCACCCCCACCCGCCCACAAAGGACCAGCAGGTGCCCCAGCTGCAGCCACAAAGTCCCCATGCAGCTCATCTCCCTGAGGAGCCCCCAGCTCTGCCTCCACCCCTCCCATAACCATTCCATGCCTGAAAACTAGTGCAGGGGATCGCCGGCATTCAGCCCAGGGCTTCGCATGCTGGTCATTAGTGAATAGGGAAATGTGGAAACTCGTTCATAATAGTCTAACATGCGGGGAACCCAGAAAGTTTTTAATAAGAATCAATCATAATAAGGGGTTTGAATTAGTTCTGCATGGGTAAGAAGGAGATCCGAAGCACTCTTGATGATGCTTAGATGTTCAAAAAGAGGCACGCATTTGTAAAGCTTTCCTTTGAAATAAAGAGCGAGTCCTGGTAACAGTGAACTTGATTCTTCATGTTTAACAAGTGGTACAAGGAGCAGCATAATCTAATCATTTCTGCTTCTCTGTGGAGTTTCTGCATGTGACCTAAATATAACTCCTGGGAGCTGAATTACCAGTACCTTCATAGTCATATCTGTCTTAACTTGAACACACATAGCTGGACAATGTGTGAAAAAATACATATGAAACATGCGGAAACTTGGAGGAACTTGGCTCAGAATTATGCACTTGCTATAGAGCTCACAGACTCCCTATCCAGTTATTGTAAAATAGCCTAGTGATGCTATATTTGGATTACCTTGCTTAATTCTATACACTTTTTCGGTTTGGTTTTTTTTTTGACACACAGTCTCTCTCTGTTACCCAGGCTAGAGTGCTGTGTCATTAGCCTAGCTCACAGTAACCTCAAACTCCTGGGTTCCAGTGATCGTCCTCCCTTAGCCTCCCAAGTAGCTGGGAGACACCTGTAGGTACCTTCTACAATGCCCAGATAATTTTTCTATTTTTAGTATACTATTTTTCTATATTTAGTATTTTCTATTTTTTGTTCAGGCTGGTCTCTAACTCCTGAGCTCAAGCAATCCTCCCACCTGGGCTCCCCAGAGTGCTAGGATAATAGGCTTGAGCCACTCACTGTGCCCAGTCTCTATATAGTTTTAATTAAGTGCATTTTTAATTTTAAAAATACAGATAAGGCTCGGCGCTTCTAGCTTAAGTGGCTAAGGCACCAGTCACATACACTGGAGCTGGCAGATTCGAATCCAGGCTGGGCCTGCCAAACAACAACAATAACTGCAACCAAAAAATGGCTGGGCGTTGTGGCAGGCACTTGTGATCCCAGCTGCTTGGGAGGCTGAGGCAGCAGAATCGCTTGAGCCCAAGAGTTGGTGGTTGCTGTGAGTTGTGATGCCATGGCACTCTTCCCCTAGGTGACAGCTTGAGACTCTGTCTCAAAAAAAAAAAAAAAATACAAATAACATAAATTTGGAAAATGTAGAGAAAATATAAGAAAAAACAATCCCTATACACTTGTCACTTTTAGTGCTCTAGTGAATTTCCTTTTTTATTCATGTAAAAATTTTTATGGGGTTTGATTTTTGGTTTTGTTTTATTTTTTTCAGACCAAGTCTCAGTCGCCCTGGGGTAGAGTGCTGTAGTGTCATAGCTCACAGCAGCCTCAAACTCTTGGGCTCAAGAGATCCTCTTGCCTCAGCCTTCCAAGTAGCTTGGACTACAGGCACCTGCCACAATGCCCAGCTATTTTTAGAGACAGGGTCTCACTCTAGCACAGGCTGGTCTTAAACTCCTGAGCTCAGGCAATCCACCCGCCTCGACCTCCCAGAGTGCTAGCATTACACCTCACCCTTCCTGATTTTTGTTATTTTTGCATAGCTGTGATTCTATATGCTTTTTATGATTCTGTATATTGCCAGTAATAAGAGAAATTGCTCAGGGCAAAGTTAACAGATGTATGGCTTTTCCTAAGGTTTTTACCATTTTCTTTAAAGTTATTATTTATTATTTTTTTATTTCAAGTAATGTGAAAGTACAAACAACGAAGTCACAATATTTGAATTTATTTCTGTAAAGTTATTATAGGGAGGACAATAACAGGAAAATTTATGGGATCTTTTTGAAACTGGTACATGGACATACATTTACATATACATAAACACAGTGTTTTGGTTGTGGCTGCAGCAAACATTCTACTGTCCATGTCTGCTACAAAATCCCAGCCTTCCATGCCAGGCAACACACATCAGTCATGTGTGAGGGGTGCACACAGTGGAAGGTGAAGTGCATTCCTATGAAAATGTGGAAATATGGGCTATGAACTGAATCGTGTCTCCTGAATTGCGACCCTCCAGTGTGATTCTATTTGGAGTTGGGGCCTTCAAGGAGGTACTGAAGGTTAAATGAAGTCACAGTGGTGAGGCCCTAATCCGATAGGATGAGTGTCCTTCTCAGGAGGGGAAGAGACACCATGAATGTGCACATACAGAGGGAAGGCAGTGAGGACTCAGTGGGAAGGTGTCTTCTGCAAGCTGGGAAGAAAGGTGTCACTGGAGACTAACCCTGCTGCACTCCGACCTGGGCTTCCAGCCTCCAGAGCCCTGAGAGAATACATTTCTGTTGTTCAGGCCTCCCAGCTGTTGCCTTCTGTTAGGGCTGCCTGAGCAGACTAATACAATGGGCATATGGATATTTAGCGTCCTACCCTTTCAACATTATTGAAGCTTCAAATATTCCAAAACAAAAAGTTGGGAAAATAATAATAGATGGAATTCACCAGATGTCAGTGCTTTGCACACATTATCTCATTTGACCCAGCTGAGAGTTGCACCAGGGGGACATTACTGCTGCCATGTGCAGAGAAAACCTTGGAGAAAAGAGAGGCTGAGCGTGGGTAGCAACCTGGGCATCTGACTCCACTGGCCGCGCTCCACTTATTCACTCTGCTGTGCTGCTTCCGAGAATGGAAACTCCCAAGGAGGGCAGGAGGCTCTTAGCCCAGCCGCTGCAGCCTCTCTGCCCACCTCCTCACCTCTGAAATGCATGTCATGTCATTTGATGTCCTGGAAGGAGGTGACACACATCATCACCACACAGTTACCCTTATCTAATGCCAGTTCCTGCACAGGTGACCTGAGAATGGTGCCTGAGGACCCCCAAGAGAGTTGGCTACTCTCTCAACCAGATTAGCACTTTTTGACCCCAAAGCATAGCTGACGAGGACAAAGAAGAGAAAACTCAGAGGGCAAGTTCTATGAACCCCTCCAATCTGTGAATGGTCATCGAGCTCCAACAGAGCCCTGGAGACCCCTGGCCCAGAGTGGGCTGAGATGCGGAGCACCTTGACCTGGCCTCCTGGAAAGCACCAGGCCACAGAGGAAACCGGACGACCAATACAGCGACTTCTTCCACACCTGGAGATTTTCCTTTTAACAACCACGTCACATTTCCTTACACCCCATGCATTAACCAGGGGCAACAATTCAGTAGGTGGTAAGGTTAATAGTGTGTGACTCAGAACTGAAGCACCCATCATAGGAACCCAGACAGAGGCCCCTGTAGCCCCCTTTATCGTACTGGAAATAAACGATCTGTTTCACTGCCGCTGACAGTCCCACACCCTTAGGGAGAGTGTGCGGTTTCCCTTCAGGCTGACTGAAGTCATTATCTGACAGAAGATGATCAATTCTATTTTGGCATCTTGAGAACTAGTGCGGTCTTATCAGAGAGCAACCAGGAACAAATTTTCCAGAGTCTGGGGCACACAATAGCTCCTCCCAAAATAAGAACCCAGACACTGGCTTATTTAGCATAAGCTGAGCACCAGCAATCTCTTTGATTACCCATCAGAAGCAATTTTTAAAGCCAGATTAAAGCCACTCACCAGAGGAGATTTGCCTAAGGGCAGGAAAAATTCTAAGAACTGATCTGTTGAGGGCTCTGCATTAATTGAAGCTTATGTAATATCCTCTTATGCTTCAAAATGTGTGGGACGGAGGCTGTGCTCAGAAAGCACAGGCCAGTGCTCTTGGGGGCTGGGCAGCCAGCACCCTTCATGGCAGCCTGTTCCCCCCTCTTTGTGGTCAGGGAGGGCAGGGGTGCAGCTGCGGCCTGGGGAGGGCTGATTTGCTGCAGCCTGGGTCTGAGCAGATGATGAGAACACAGATGGGTTCCTAAATGCATAGTTCTGAAAACACACAAGTGTGCAAAGTACATTGTTTAAAGGGAGGAAAGAAGCTGCCTGTCGAAAATACAGACATGAACCCTGAAGTACAAGGCTTTTAGGAGACCAGAAAGGTCTCCAGAAAGGTCCAGAAAGGTCTCCAGAAAGGCTTTTAGGAGATCCATAAAGCAAAATGGTAAAGATGGAAAATTGCCATGAACTAAGAGCATGACTAAGGCCCTGCTAAGCACTTTTCAGTTATGATTTCATTTAATCTGCACAGCAGCCTAGTGGGGGGCCTGTCCCCTGTTTCATACATGGAGAAATCTTCCCAGAGAGAGTTAAAGCTGGACCTGTTGATGAAAAGTGAGGTGGAGCTCTGCAGCCTGTCTCCTGTCCCCTGTACTTGATGCTTCTAGCCGCTCTCACCGGGACAGGTGCAGCAGCCCCTTCTCCCATCCTCTCTGGCCCCCTTCATCCTATTCTCCTGACTGCAGCCAGAGCAGTGGCTTAGATAAGAGAGTCTGCTCCTGTCATCCTCTGTGAAAACTTTACACTAGCTTCAGCTATGGTCCCTCATCCCCAGTCACGCCTCTGCCTGGGCTCTCTGCTCCTCCCCAAACTTCCCAGCCCTTGTCTTCACTTTCTCAGTGGCTTCTGGGACTGATCTCCTTTCACAGGCCCACCTAATGCCAGTCACGATTGCATCAATATGGTCAATGACCTTTCTCACCTGATGTATCATGGAGACGGGGTCTTTGTCTCCTTTCAATGTTGTAACCCCTGTGCTGGGCGTGTAACTAACGCTTAATACGGGAGTACTGGAGGTATGAATGAAAGGATGGATGGATGGGTGGAAGGAAGGACAAACAGATACAACTAAACCCAAATCAAGGCATTAAAATTATGCCTGTAATCCTAGCACTCTGGGAGGCCGAGGCGGGTGGCCTCCGAGCTCACAGGTTCAAGATCAGGCTGAGTAAGAGTGAGATCCATCTCTAAAACTAGCTGGGCCTTGCGGCGGGTGCCTGTAGTCCCAGCTACAGGCAAGGGAATCGCTTGAGCCCAAGAGTTTGAGGTTGTTGTGGGCTATGACGCCACGGCACTTGACTGAGGGGGACAAAGTGAGACTCTGTCTCAAAAACAAAACAAAACCCAAATCAAGGATACTAAATATGCAGAAATGGGTTCAGTGCCCATAGCTCAGTGATTAGGGCGCCACCACATACACCAAAGCTGTTGGGTTCAAGCCCGGGCTGGGCCTGCTAAACAATAATGACAACTGCAACCAAAAAATAGCCTGATATTGTGGTGGGCACCTATAGTCCCAGCTACTTGGGAGGCTGAGGCAAGAGAATCGTTTAAGCCCAAGAGTTTAAGGTTGCTGTGAGCTGTGATGTCACTGCACTCTACTGAGGGTGACATAGTGAGACTGTGTGTCAAAAAAAAAAATGTAGAAATGCTTCCAAATCACGATTGTTTCACTAAAAGATCAGGAAAATTCTTTTCTTCCATGAAATCATAGCATCCCAGTAATTTATTAGTCCAAACTTCTCATTACAGATGAGAAAACTGAGGCCCAGAAGAAAAGGCATAGAGTTTTTTTCTAAACACTCCTGTGAAAACAGTTGAGGTTAAGGAAACGATTCTCAACCACAAGTCGCTGTGCGCACTGGTAGGTCTAATGAGCTAGGGCATGTGTTGTGAGTAATTTGTGAGTAATTTTAAAGTATACAAGTCTGAATGATTTGTTATTTTCATAAATTACTATAATTCAAAAGATTAGAAGATGCCCACACACATCACCATCACTGTTATTCATTGCACTCCAATGAAATTTCTAGAAAAGGAGAGCAAGGGTGGAATGAGAGCCATGGGTTAGTGCTGGAGTTTGAATGTTTTTCT